>JAJONR010010417.1:0-40473 GCA_029582245.1 Solanum etuberosum
TAATAGTTAGGTAAAAGAATACCCTTTCTGTTAATTGTTTGGCTCAAAAAATGGCGTATGTTTATCAGGATAAGGACAAATATAATAGAACATTTTGGCTATTTTCTATCAAGGACATATATAGCTACGTCATTTCTTATAATGTATCTTCTTTTTCTTTATTAATAGAAAAGTGTGAAATTAAATAAAAATATTCTTCATTAATAGTTAGGTAAAAGAATACCCTTTCTGTTAATTGTTTGGCTCAAAAAATGGCGTATGTTTATCAGGATAAGGACAAATATAATAGAACATTTTGGCTATTTTCTATCAAGGACATATATAGCTACGTCATTTCTTATAATGTATCTTCTTTTTCTTTATTAATAGAAAAGTGTGAAATTAAATAAAAATATTCTTCATTAATAGTTAGGTAAAAGAATACCCTTTCTGTTAATTGTTTGGCTCAAAAAATGGCGTATGTTTATCAGGATAAGGACAAATATAATAGAACATTTTGGCTATTTTCTATCAAGGACATATATAGCTACGTCATTTCTTATAATGTATCTTCTTTTTCTTTATTAATAGAAAAGTGTGAAATTAAATAAAAATATTCTTCATTAATAGTTAGGTAAAAGAATACCCTTTCTGTTAATTGTTTGGCTCAAAAAATGGCGTATGTTTATCAGGATAAGGACAAATATAATAGAACATTTTGGGATCAAAATATAAATAATAGAGATATTTTTGAAATTAATGACATAGACATTTCTTTATTGGAAAATTACGCGATTAAGCAAATTTATACTACTTAATTAGTCATCATAGCTATAGTTTGCTATAATTACCACTCGTGACTAACATTAACTGCTAATTATGTGGGCTGAGTTCAAGTTTGTATAATTCACCACGTTTGTATAATTCATAACTAACAATTCTTCGTTTGATTTGTATGTATACGATGGTTTGTATTTGAATATGACGGTGATTTCCTTTGGGTTTTCAGTTTTATCACCATATATATTCAATCTTTTTTGTATAGCTTTTTAAAGTTTGTATGAACATGTAGTTTTCGAATTTTGTATAGTATAATCTGTATAATATAATTTGTATAACTGTTTAAAGTTCAGATGTTTATGTTTGTATAAATTCGTTATATCAAGTTTTATCATATTTGTATAATTTCAGAATTTGTATTACTCAATTATACAAATACAAGCGAATTATACAAACGTACCCGCGAATTATACAAACGAGATGCGAATTATACAAATTATTGTCTCTCTCGCTCGCCTCTCTCCTCCCTCTCCCATTCTCGCTCGCCTCTCTCCTCCCCTAACATGTAGCTACGAATCGTAATTAGCAAACTATAGCTATAAAACATAATTAAATTATTTTGAGTGGCTGTATGCGAAAAAATCTTTTTTTAATTCAATTTCACCTAATTTTAAGACATTTTTAACCCCTTCATAATTATGAGTTTTTACGCTCCTATATTCTGTTAAACATGCGCGTGATATTTGGCTAAAGTTGTGCGCAAATGACATATATTCGTGGAATCATTCAATATTCAACTTTTGACCTTTTTATTTTTTTATTTTCTTAGTCTAATAATTTTTTTCGAACACTACAAAAAGTAAAATACAAAGCACTATGTTTCCGAAAAAAATAATTTAAAACTCAATATTTAATTATTTTCATGATCTAATAATATAAAAGTTGATTCACCACTACCTCCTATGATTTATTTTCTTTCTTTGCTCACACAGTTGCAATTTGTCTTTATATACAAATATTTTTATAATAACTTAGAGTTTATTTTTATTTTTGAGTATTTCTTTGTTTAATATTATCAAAATATCGCATAAAGTTATTCGATAGAAGGAAATATAAGAGATATTTTGAATAAGGTTTTAATTTTTGATACCAATAGCATATGTTTAATGTTGCACTTCTTGTCAAACATTTTTCTGCTAAATTTGAAAAACTCCTACAAAAAATATATTTTTATGACATTCTATAAGGAATGAGTCATAAAATCATATAAAAAATAAAATAAATATTATGAGACAAAAACGGACTTTGTAGTTGCTATAAAGTAGGAATAAAAAAACGTGATTTACCTGTGCTGCGTTTTAAAAAAAATAATTGTAGATCCCAACATATATTTTTTCTAAATTATTTTAATTAATTATCCTTTTTTAATAATGGATGATAACTTTATTTATATTATTAAGCCGGCTCGTACGACACCCGACTATCTTGACTAGTTCTATATAGATAGATAGATCATAATTTTTTTTTATTTTGAATTTGTGCAGCTTAAACTTTATTTATGGAAAACACTGCTTATCAAAAAAAAAAAAATTATATTGAAGACTCGAATTCGAGATTGATTAAGGACTCGAACTCGAGACTGATTAAGGGTGGAGTGAAAGTAAGGAGTGTGGGCCTGTGGGGGTGGTGGAAATGGGACCTACGTAATTAAAGATGAAATAATTTTAAAAATATTTTCTTTCATTATTGAACACATTACACACCCATAGTCCTTTAAAAAGAATTTGTGTAAAGACACAATCTCAAAAAATGGATCCCTTTATTCTTTATTCACTTGCATTTGCACTTCTTTACATTTCTCTCTATTTCATTTTCTTCATTCTCAAAGGCAATTACTCCAACAAACACACAAATCTTCCACCAGGCTCAAATGGATGGCCAATTCTTGGAGAGAACATGGACATGGCTTACTCATCATCCCCAGAAAAATTCATCCATGAAAGAATGGAAAAACACTCATCACAAGTCTTTAAAACCTCCCTCTTAGGCGAAAAAATCGCGATTTTCTGTGGCTCTAGTGGTAACAAGTTCTTGTTTTCGAATGAAAACAAACTTCTTACCACATGGTGGCCACAGTCTCTAACCAAACCACTCATGTACCCAACTCAATCTCAATCACAAAATTCTGTCAAAAAAATCGCTCTTTTAAATCGCGGGTTTCTATATGAGATCCTAAAACCTGAAAATCTTAAACAATACATCCCTTTTATGGATTCCATGGCTCGTGATCACTTAAAACAAGAATGGGTCCCTTTCAAGGAAGTCAAAATTTATCCTCTGGTCAAAAAATATACTTTCAGCTTAGCTTGCAAATTATTCCTATCAATAGAGGATTTTCGACACGTTAAAAAGTTATCGGACCCTTTCGTTCTTGTAACGTCCGGGATGTTTACCGTGCCAATTAATTTACCCGGTACGCCTTATAATCGAGCGATGAAAGGGGGAAAAATGGTACGTGAGGAGCTTATGAAGATTATTAAGGAGAGGAAGATCAATGAGAAAAATAATTATAGTAATGACTTGTTGTCTCGACTTACAAGTTTTAGTGATGAAAATGGTCAATTTATGAATGATGCAGAGATTTACAATAATATTATAGGGTTACTTGTTGCAAGCTATGATACTACAAGTGCTGCTATCACTTTTGTCTTGAAATATCTTGCTGAGCTTCCAAAAATCTTTAACGAGGTTTATAAAGGTACTAATTATTCTTTATGGTTTTAGTAGTTTTATGCACACACAGACATAATCAGATCACTTAAAATGTAATTATATAGGTAACTTTAACTAATTCAGATTCCGTTTATCAAGGGATCCTAATTTGTCGGTAACCAATTTTTTCGTTGATAATTCTAGTTATTCTTATAGTAAATTGATTTGTAATCTAAAACAAATAGTGAGTACTTTGTTATAACATGTTTAATTACATAAATGATATGAAAATTTCATTTCATTGTGTTGCTGATGTATATAACTTAAATATATATGTTAGTTATTGACTTAAAGATTTTATTACACTATCAGTCTATCATTATGAAAAAACAAATTAATTACTTACTATTTTTATGAAGTTATCAAGTAATGCTTAAAATTAAGATTTATTTATAAATACCTTATAATTCTCATCGAGGGTCTCTCGAAAACAACCACTCTACTTTCATGAGGTAAGAGTAATAGGTCTGTGTACACTTTACTAATCTATATACTGAGAGTGAACCTACGTTGTTTTTTTACTAAAGGTGAATATATACGTTCTAAGGACTTATATATCTTTTTTTTTTTGTGTGTGTGTGTGTGTTTGGAATAGAACAAATGGAAATTAGAAAGTCAAAAGGTGAAGGAGAGTTGCTAAATTGGGATGATATCCAGAAAATGAAGTATTCATGGAATGTTGCATGTGAAGCAATAAGGCTAATGCCACCAGCTCAAGGTGCTTTTAGAGAAGCAATTACTGACTTCACATTTGGAGGATTTACTATCCCAAAAGGATGGAAGGTACATTTCGAGATAATATTTCAGATGGTCACTTAAACTCGGTTAATTTTGTTTTCTAATTATTTATTTACTTAATGTTTATATTGGACAGACATTTTGGAATGTGTATTCAACACACAAAAATCCAAAATATTTTCCAGAGCCAGAAAAATTTGACCCTTGTAGATTTGAAGGAAGTGGACCAGCACCATACACTTTTGTACCATTTGGTGGAGGACCAAGAATGTGTCCAGGAAAAGAATATGCAAGATTGGAAATTCTTGTGTTTATGTATAATGTTGTTACCAATTACAAGTTAGAGAAATTGGTTCCACATGAAAAAATTATTTATCAATCATCACCTGTACCTCTCAATGGTCTCCCTGTTAGGATTCAACCCCATGGAAATTGAACATCAATCATCATTTGTGTCTCAGTTGCATGGTGATTGTCATCTCGTTGCTTATTCAACTGAACCTATGAATACAATCAATAAGATTTTTATTAGCTTCCTGTAGTGTTATTTTTCCCCAATCACATGACACTTTTCAAATGTTATCAATCGTATCTCACCTAATACTTCCTTATATACGATATTTCTTATGTATGTCCATATCCTTTTATCTGGTTGTTCAGTCATAACCAATACTTTCATCATGGCCATTAAAATTTCCTTTGAAGGTGCTACGTATAATGGGCCATGTGAGAAAACATGTTGTGGAGATACAATCCAAGATTTGAGATTGTTTGACCATACACGCTTTAATTTTATTTTTTTTATCATTACAAAATATAAATGTATTGAGAATTGCTTCCAAATGAATTTAAATGTATATCCTTCATTCTCTGGGTAATAACGATATTTTTGGAATAAACACTTGCTTTATAGCATATTATTTCGTTGTTCGTGTGTATGACATTGTTGTCAAAACTTTTACAAATCAATCGCGTCCCATTACATAAACCATTTGATGGGTGCATAAGCATCTTTTTTAATACACAACACAAGCTAATCGATTTATTTGAGTTCACTCTATTAGATTGATAGTTCTCCCTACACTAGAAAGACTTTTACCTTTAAATTAATTACTTATCTTAATAATAATCAATATTGATTATTTAAATATATTTCAAATGGACAATATAAGATTGGTCCCTCCATATCATTTTACATCATGACAAGAAATACTTTTTGAACTAGTGGATAGACACATATTAAAATCATGATTTGAAATTGTGTGATATGGAACTAGTGTGATAGGGGTATAATTTGAAATTATGATTTTAATTTTTTTATAAATATAAAACTCGAATATTTTATTAAAAACACTATCATTTTAAGTTTTATAAAAAAAATTATGTTGGGCGTGAAGAAATTGTCCCTACTATATGAAAGATCCTTTTGGATATATAGTGTCCAAAAAGTGTCCGTTTTGACGCTGAACTCAATTATAGTTGCTCATTTGATAACATTATAGTATCAAATTGATTTTTTTTTTGATGATTTTCACAATTTATGAGATTTTAATATTTATGGAGAAAAAATAAATACAAACTTAAAAAATCTAAAATTATATGTACAAACAAAAAACTTCAATTTCAAATTAAAATCATGATTTCATATAACACGTCCCGAAAACTGTGCAGTGTGCATTGCATGTAGTGGTGGTGGGGAGCGATAGTGTGTTGAATGCAGTGGGCAGCTAACAATAGTTCTTGATTTGACAGTTGATTTTAATATTTTCTTCACAAAAAGCCAAAGTTGGTGATGGCTAGCTTTTACTAGCAACAAAGTAAGTGGGATCCATTAATTTCAGAATAGACATTAGTTGTTGGCGCTGCTATCCTCATACATGTAATGTAAAACTGACCCTTTTACTTTCTTTCCCTTTTCTTGCTGTGTAATCCCACTCAGTTAAAATAGCAGGGGAAAAAGAGCATCTTTAATCTGGTTTGTCTTCATTACTTTTGCTTCTTATTGATTGGATTTCATCTGTTGGTGGATTTATTAGGGCTTAGTCTTGTTGTCCATTCATATTAGTTGTCCTTGTATTGCCCCTGTCCTTCCATTTTTGTTACTGTCTGATTTTCGAAGATCTTATTGTTCTCTGTTGTTTGGATTGTTTTTACTTGAATCGAGGGTTTATCCAAAACAACATCTACGTAATATCTCATTTTGTGGGATTACACTGGATATGTTGTTGTTGTGTATATTCTATCCTCTTGGGACACTACTCTGCTGGACTACACTTGGTATGTTGTTGTAATACTTGAATCTTGGTGATGTTTTAGTGAAAAAAAATGTTTGGGGGGGGGGGGTTCAGGATTGTTAAATGTTTTTTATTGTTTTGAAATCTTTGTTTCTATGTAATTTACTTTTCTGTTGGAGGTTGGTCTGAGGGGTGGGGGTAGGATGTTAGATGGGGATGCTGTCATTTAGTCTTTGGAAATTAAATGTAGGTTTCAATGAACTTGGTTAGGAATTTCCGTTAGAAGATAGGAGACGCTTTCTTGTGGTAGTAATTGCGAACATCTCTCCTCTTCTCTTAGTGTGCAAAGTTTGCTTCCGTGCCGTCTTAGGCACATCTCTCTATCTTAGTTTCTTTAAATTTCAAAGCACTTAAAGTGTGTAAATATATTGATTTGGGATTATGAATAGAGACTTTAGAAGGCTGGGAAGGATTTTTTAAACTAATTTTCTGAAATAACTAACTACACTCATTTACGGATCATCAGACTAGGATTGGACAACAAATTTCGAAATCTAAAACGCATCTAGCATGGAACAACAGCCTAATCAAAGCAGTGAAAATCATGATTTTACTGGAATACAAGAATGGGATCCAAGAGCCATGCTTAAAAGTATGTCTTTTCTTGAGCAAAAGATTCATCAACTCAGGGAGCTGGTGCGTATAATTGTTGACCACAGAAGTCTAGTTGGGATTCAGGGAAGTGACCTTTCAATTCAGCAACAACAGCTAATAACAACTGATCTTACCTCTATTATTATTCAATTGATATCAACTGCAGGGAGTCTTCTCCCAACCGTGAAGCATCAAGCGAATCCACCTACCAAGCAACTCGAGCAGTTTGGTGGTGCCTCTGTTCCTTCTGAAATAGGTACTAATGTTGGTGCTCTGACATGTAATGTTAATGCAACTAAGGCGAAAGATCAGCCCAACCATGTTGATCAAATGGGAGATTGTTCTGTCGATGAACATGAGGCGAAAGATGAAGATGAACCCCATGAGGAAGAGAACCTTCCTCCTGGTTCCTACGAGATTCTGCAGCTGGAGAAAGAGGAAATTCTTGCACCTCATACTCACTTTTGCACAATTTGTGGGAAGGGATTTAAGAGAGATGCCAATTTGCGGATGCACATGAGGGGTCATGGGGATGAATACAAAACCTCAGCTGCTCTTGCAAAGCCTCACAAGGATTCCAGCACTGGGACGGCACTTATTACAAGGTATTCCTGTCCTTGTGTTGGTTGCAAGCGCAATAAAGAGCACAAAAAGTTTCAGCCTCTAAAGACTATCTTATGTGTGAAAAACCATTACAGAAGAACCCACTGTGAGAAAAGATATGATTGTAGTAGGTGCAATCTGAAGAAATTTTCAGTTATTGCAGATCTTAGAACACATGAGAAACATTGCGGTAAAGATAAATGGCTTTGCTCTTGTGGAACAACCTTTTCCAGGAAAGACAAGCTTTTCGGGCACATTTCCCTTTTCCAAGGACACACACCTGCAATTCCTCTAGATGAAACCAAAGGTTTTGCTCGGACATCCGATCAAGGCCAAACCAATGATGCAACTACAAAGGCTGGAAATATAGATTTTGAGGTTAATGTTCAGAATGGCAGTGAACTTCAAAATACGATGTATGTAAAAGGTAATACAGATAATCCTGACAGTTATTTCTCATCTTTGAACTTTGAAACTAGCAAGCTTAACGAACTGCAAGAGTTCCCTCAACCACCATTTGAGGACCAAGAAAACTCGTTCTCTTTTCTTCTGTCAGGTTCATGTAATTATCCCCGGAAGGCTGGAAAAACATAGGTTCTACTGAACTGGAATAGTTCAAGAGAATTTGTCTTTGGTTTAATGCTGTCTAGTCTTCTTATTATGTCAGTTCTTTGTGAATAAATGACATCTTTCATTAGTGTGCATTGCTCTTTTTGACTGCTTAAAAATGTTATATCTGGCTCGACTAGGTACTTGGCAAGTCTATAATCCCAAGTCAACAATAAATGCATTATTCGTCTAAAGCCCTTCTATAGAAGTTGAGAGGAAGACATTTCTTAGATAATCGTTGATACGTATCAGAATATTTTTTTATTAATCTGCTTTTAGTTACAAACAGACTTCATTAACAGAACTTCTCCTTAATTAGTTTCACAAGAGAATCTGGATAGATGCTGAGCAAATCAGATGATAACAACTATATATCAAAATGCTGAACTAAAACTAAAATTGAATTTGATTTTGAAGATATTGGACTACAGATATAGATACATGTACAAAAGCTTCACAATGTTCCCTGATTTCATTGAGAAAATCTGTGAATCATCTAGAATCAATTACATTGCAATGAAAAACTAGAAGTTTCAAAAGACAAAAACAATGACCATTTACATGTCTAGATGTGGTCATAAAATCTGAATTCATCTTTGACATCTTTGATAAGAAGGGGAACTGGGCTCAGTTAGATGGTTCAGCTGGATGAACATATTTGCCTATGATAGAATTATGGAGCAAGAAGCTTCCTTAAGGGTGAGTCTCTACCTAGCTAACTGTGCTGCCTGAACAGATTTGCCTATAATGAGAATTATGAAGCAATATCAGCTTCAAGCCTTTTGCTGCTTGTCCTGACTTTGATGTCTTCCTTAGAGGTCCAAGAACAAAGTCATCCACACATGACCAAGTGCTTCCCCTGGGAGAGCTGTCTTTCCAGAGAAACCTCTCAGAGAATGGGTTCACCAGACTCTCTTGGAAATCTTCTGCTGTCTCACAGATTATACCCTGCCAATCAATAAACAAAAATAAATGTCAGTCTTGTTTTCTAAAGGGTGTGGTGGGATGCAGAAGGGAGGATATGTTGACATGTTGTTGTGGTCTTACTTCTGCCATGGCCTTGATCTTCATAGTAAGATCATTGCTAAGGAGAACAAGTTGTCCATCTCTGTTAGTTCTTTTGAAGAGGAGGGCATATTCAAGGATATGATCCTCTGCTGTGGGTGAAACAATTTCCGCTAGACCACAATGTGGAGAGGATAGAACTGAGCCGACTGGAAAGATGCCATTCTCCTCATTGAAAAAACACGGCGGTGCAGTTGCAGGAGGAGTTGGTGCCACTGGCCTTGTTTCCTCTACACAACTCTGCACATGAACCCATGATTTTGCATTTACCATGCAATCATCTATCCAGTCTAATGCTGCAAATACTTCTGTTGCTCTTCTGAAAAAGCTGGCACGCCTCTTCATGCAATCCAGTTCTCTTAAGACTAATATCAAGGAATAGATAAAGATCACATAAAGCGGTTTTGGAAAGAAAAGTTACTGATATATTTGAGGATGTTAGGAACTTTTCTGAGGGAGTGCTAAAGTAAGTTCATTACCAATTCTGGGAATTATCAGGCAAGTCCCTTTGAGACCTTGCAAAAGCTGCAAAGCTTTTCTTGACTCTTTGTTTAACAAAGAGGTGATATCCACTACCATGGTCCACCTTCTTTTCTCTTCCCTGGCATTGTTATTCTGTGGATATTGTTTAAAAGATAGATTAGGAATCTTAAAGTTCTTTCACATAAGAAGCATGTCAATGAACTTACAGCAAAGGGGCATGCCGCCATAATTTCTTGACACTTGACTGGTTTACCGTTCAACTTGACCTTCCGTTCTGGAGATTCTGATTTGGTCTTGTTGGGGGAGTTGTTCACAAGCAGAGGTTGAAATGGTACTCTATCTGTTCTGTTCTTCAGTACGGTTACCTCCATTCTAGCCTTATTTCTAGAAGCAAGACTTGCTGATATTTGCTCTTCAAGAACTTTGTCATTCAAATTTTCTTTCTCAAATGGTTTTCGTTGCTTTACTTCCTCCATGTTTCCCTTCTTTATTGATCTCATTGAATAACTATCAGGTGTCATATTCTCTTTATCTGGAGTGAAAATTTGTTCACTATTCTTACTCATATTTGAGAGCATTGTAGATGATCCGACATTCTCTGTGTAATATTCAAGACCTTCAGCTTGTGTGAGTATGGAATCAAAAGTCTCTTTCATTGGGGAAGATCTAAAAGATTTTGGATTCTTAATTTGCTCTGAACAGCTCATCTTCTTCATTGACCTTGGTGAACGAGTATTTGCAGAAAAATCCACTTTGTCCAGAGTAAAATTCTCTTCACCATTCTCATTCATACAACAAGAAAGCATAGGTTTTGTAGTTTGTCCATCAGCAAGACACGAGTTCTTCTCGGACCCAAGTAAAAGAGAACTAGGAACATGGTTCTCTTTGTCTGGAGTGAAGGCATCTCCTTCATCCTTGTTTCCACTAGAAAAAGGATCACTGAAAACTGATTCCATTGCAACCTTCTCATGATTAAGTGTGTGAATTTCAGTATCAGTGTCAACTTTTCCATAACAGCTCTATCTCGATCAGTTTGAATCTGAACACTGGAACATTTTCCCCTTCTAGACCAAATGTTCAAACATCTTTGCTGAGATCTTACTGGAGTACTATCTGCATTTTCTGTTCGGAACCCTCCTGAGACAAGAAGGGCTCGCGGACTGCTGATTTCTTGGTCAGGTTCGTAAGCAGGCTGCAGCAAACTGATTTCACTCTCTCCATGTATTTTCTCAAGTGGATTTATGTTTACTTCCTCATCACTATAGGGAAATGAGGACTTCATCTCCTCAGGCATTGGAGGAGCTGAAGGAGTCAAACATTTAACGTATGGCAACAAACTCGAATAAGAAAATGATGAATCTTGATCCTGCACCAAATCATCACCCTCATTCTGAAGAGCAAAGCCATTCTCATCCTAGAAAAAATATATGATAAATTAGACACTAAGGGGACAAAATAGTTGAAAACATACAGGTATACTACTACTACTACTACAGCTCACCTGATGTTCTTTCTCCTCCGTTTCTTCGAATGGTTCTGCCTCACCTAGTGGAGCTACAAATGGATCCTCTAAATCATATGCGCGACTTATTGGAATCCAGTGAAGCATGTATTCCCTGCTTGAACCTCCTAGCTTCATCTTATCGCCCTCTTTCAACTCAACTCGAACCCCTGGTTCAATCTTGTTACCAGAAATCCATGACCCATGGACTGAAGCAGCAGCAAATCATGGTAAGAAACTTGAGAAACAATAAAAAGAAATGTGAATTCATGGATTTCTTGTCTAGTCAAGAGAAAAAGTTTTTCAAAGGAACAATGATACATTCATAAAAATCCCTAATATGCAACACTATGAAAAAGCTGTAGTAAAATTTCACTTTTGGTTACTCCCTTTGTCCCAATTTTTGTGACACTGTTTGATTTTTAAATCCTAGTAATTATAGAAATGTAACATTCTTTTAGAACAGACTAAAAAAGAAAGTGTGTCATACAAATTGTACAAAAAGAGTATTATCTTTCTGGTATGCTGACCCCAGACTCAATTGTGATAAACCCCATACAAAATCAAGAAATCTACATACTAAATACTAAAACAGCAAGAAAAAATTCTCAAAGGCAGAGTTTGAATTAGGAATTACCCGAAGACAGATCAATAACAGAGAGGGAATGAGAAGAGGGATTAGAGTGAATTCGGAGGTGAAATCTGCTAATGCTTGGGTGTTCCAATACAATGTTACAATCTGGGTGTCTTCCAACTACCAAAATCTCTTCAAATTCTTGATTTGCTGTGATTGCAACAGGTGTAGCCGGGGGATTGTCAAGAAGAAAGATGTTCTTGAGGATGGCCCCATTCTTTAGCACCGTAAACACTGGAATCTTCTTCTCTTCTTCACTCAGCGAATTGGGTTTTCCCAAAGATTCTTGCTTTTCCGCCATGGGAGAGAGAAGAGAAAGAGACAGAGAGGATTTGTTACAAAGACAGAGAGGGAGAAGAGGGTTGTGTTTTTGAAATGAAATCTTGAAAAAGTGACCGTTAGCTTTATAGAGTTTCTTTTTTGTTGTTGTTTTCTTAGGGTGGATTTTTTTACATATACGGGCTCAAGACTTCTAGTTAAAGGGCGGACTAAGGGGTTCGAAAAATACAGTGCTTGAAATTAGAACTTAAAACCTCGAGTGAATTTTGAACCTCCTTAACAACTAATCTAACCTCTGTAATATTTACCGACTCTCCAGATCCACCCCTGTTTATGCACCTATTTTACTTGGTATGTGCACACATTTTGTGTGTGTAACCCCACACAATTTTAAAGAATCATATAAATATTACTCCATTCATCCTACTTTATGCGATATGCATGTGATGCAGTTTGACTTAACATGAAATTTAAGAAAGAAAGACTAACTTTTGAAACTTGTGGTTTATATAAATAATAGATATTTGGGTGACATAAATCATTTTATTAAAGGTCAAATTAATACTTTGAAGTTAAATTGTTGGTACTAAATATAAAAATGTCTCACTCTTTTTAGGACCATCTAAAAAAGAAAGTGAGTTATATAAATTGAGACATATGAAGGATATTCTATGGATGTTGAGGTAGACAAGCGATTTATCTTTGAGAAAAAAAGAAGAAGAAGAAAGACAGGTACAGTGTGGTAAGCAAAGAAATACTCTCAAAACACTCCATTCATAAGGAACAAAGGACAATATAGGGAGAAACAAAGAACAAGCTTTTGATTATTAAGGTTAAAATAAATAGAACATTATGTACATATGATGATGGAATTGTAGCAGTCACATTCATTCACTCCCCCTAAAAAGCTCAAATCTCTATCAAACCTATCCACCAGCTCTTGCAAGCACAGAGGTTTCAAGATACCAGACAATACCAAACCAGGCCAGAATACTTTCACTCATCATAGTACCCTAAATTTACCGGAAAATTTGCAGCAGAACAGATAGCAGATTTTGAACGCTTTTCTGATATCTGGTTGTTCCCCATCACAAACTAGGCCACAATACAACGGCAGCAGAGGAAAATGATCGGCTCATGCAGAAAGGCAGCCATTAGCATAAAGAAGATAACCAAATGCAGCAGAAAATGACGCCTCAAATAAAGGATCCCCTCTCTGCCAACCCAGCTATATCAGTTTACCATTATGTACCTCGAATTGTGTCCACTCTATCAATGACATCCAAAGCTTTGAGTCGATCAATGTCAAAATCGATCACTGGAACAGAAGACAGTCTCCTGATGGGAAAGGGGTCCTTCTTGGTTTCACGTATAGGGGAATGATTACTACTCTTACTCAGCCTGTGGAACTTGCTCAACCTAGTTCTTGCAGTATCGAATTCTTGGGACTTGCTAATTCCGGGTGTCAGTTTTCTCTTGCTTACATCCCGAAGCATCTCTTGGTCTTCAACTGTTAATGTGGAAGATGGAGAACTTGGCTTGTGTGTTAACTGATTCATCTTTTGATTAGGGTAACAGCATGGAGATTTCACAGGAGATCTGATTCCGCCATTTGTAGAACTTCTCGACTGAGTGACAAGATAATGAAGCCACACCACCAGTTCAAGAATATAAGCTTCGGTTTTCTCCTTATCAGCATGATATAGTGTCTCAATTCGAAGTAGATCAGTCTGGCCAGCAGGTTTCCTGTTCATTTCAGACCAAATGAATATAAATACTTGCCATAAAATTGGTTCAATCGGTAAAGAACAAGTTTCTTATAATTGAGCTCACCCTGTATTTGCCCATTCTCCAACCCATCCAAAGCCATGGTGGGCCCTGTAAAGTAAGAGTAAAGGCAGTGGATCTTCATCAGAAAAAAGGAGACGGAGAGGATAGTTTAATAACACATATACCTTTTCACACAAAATGGACAGAAGTTGAGGGAAGAAAACTCCAACGCAACTCCTTAGTAGGCCAAAGGCCTGAGTTATTAAGGAGAAAAATAAGGATGCTATACTGATAAGATGAGATACTACACTTGATCTTAGCCAAGGAACTGAAACATAAGCACATCAAGGAATCTAATATGAAGCAACTCTTTTTTACATTCTTTCACCATCAAAACCAAAACACAGAAACAAGACACTCTTTTGCTTTCCTTCCTTCTACATGATTTTACTTTTTTCTAATCCAAATATACTATATGGGCAAACAATATAGCATTCTTCATGCAATTGCCCTTATTTAACATGCTCAATTTAGCTCATTTAAAATCTACAAGAGAAAAAGAAAGATAACCTCCAAGCATACAACCCCAATGAATAATGAAATCTATCATTTTCTTAAAAAAATCTTTGTTTTTAGTACGATCTGGCTTCACATCCCTCGCCTATCGGAACACCAGAGTCTCAAGAAAACTCAATTAGAATTACTTTAGAGTACCCACTGATATAATATAGCTGACCAGAAAAGCCTCTTTGGACTAAGAAACATATGAAGAATCACTGGAAAGCTGTAATTGAAGAATATATTGCTAGGAAATTGATGTTTTACTTGGTTGTGTTGGTTGCCATGGGAACAAGCCACCGCAGCGTTTTCTCCATTTCAGCCTTGATTTGTTGCACAGTTAACTGCACAATAAGTATCTGGAATATTACTAACATTCAACAGCCTAGAAGGCAGAAACTTGAGGATACCCCACAAAAAACCCTTGAAAGACAAAATAAAGAGTACCTCTTCCTTGAGCTGGAAGGATTGTAATTTGAATCGCAAAGCTGACTTAATGCTTGGTGGCAACCCTTGGTATAAAGCATCTCTTGTATTTGGGGGCACCGAACCAGATCGTGTGACCTGATCATATAAAATATGATACTCACTTTTTGTTTCTGATTAGAAATGTCAACAAATAACATAATTTTACAAATAATTTTTATACAATTCGACAACATTACTAATCCAGAATACCAATTTGTTACAATTTCAGCACGATTGTGAGACTGTAAGAAGTATGATTCCATTACTTAGGCACCTCTACTGACTGAAGAAAGAGAGCTAAAATGGAGAAACACCCGAATTTAGGGTACTAGAGTAACTGCTATGCTGCTCGGACATGAATGCGGATCTAAGGGTCGGATTCTTCATCACATAAATTTTAGGATTCGGGTATGAATCCGAGTTCGGAAACCGGTGCAGGGATATGACCAATAAATGTTTGTATCAATTAGTTAAAGTTATTGAACTAAAACTAATAAAACTTCATTCCTTCTACGAATTATCACTTTCATTCGACGATACAAATAAGATAAAAGCTGTGGGGAGTGCTAGAAAAGCCAAAAAAAAGTCCATAAACACCAATATTTTATTCTTATCTCACGTAATAGAAAAGCGTTCATAAACCAAAAAATTAAAACTAAATACCCAATCAATCTATACTTGTCGGTCTAGAATGTGGTCAAAGTACCCAAGATAAGTTGACCAAATCAGTTATGGATCCCACACCCACACCCATGTCGTGTCAGCACGGGTGCGGCAGGGATTTTGAAGAGTCCACCTAACATAGAGAGTAAGCATTTCTCATAAAAATTCTCATACAATGTATCTAGCTTGTCTAGCGAGAATATTTATTAGAAGAAATATAACTCATCATAAAAATAGCTTTGGCACCACGACCATGGCTGGGTTACCAAAAAATCTCATTTGAACTAATCTACGTTCCAGCTAAGTGGGTAACAATTGACTTCCAAATATTTACAGGTCCCCAAGACCCGAACATGAGGCATATAAGCCAGCTATACACGAGGACCATAAAGTTTGGGTAACAAAGAAAAGATTACAGGCTATACACGAGGACCATAAAGTTTGGGTAACATAGAAAAGATTACATTTTTATTTATTTTTAAAAAAAAAAAACGAAGTCAAACATCAAATTCAAGTCAAAAAGAAAAAAAACGGCTAAGTTAATATAATAAATCCACCTACTAATGATTCGAGGTCTTCAAAAAAAATAAAAATACAATACTAAAACAGGAAGTGAGATGATGAAAACCATGAATGCACTTAGAGTAACATTTCAAATGCCTTCTATAGTGAATCACGACCTTAAAGTACTGCTATCTTCACATGAACAATTCACCTGATCTTGGAGTTCTAGCTATCGATTTAAAATTCTAATTATGATATGAGATTTACAAAGACAATGACAATTTGAGTATTTTCACAGTGGCAGTTCTTGCAGCATTTGTTTTTGGTCCAATTGATAGACCTCCATTCTTTATTGTGATTCCTGATAGATATTAGAGCATACAGCTTTATGAAACATATAAAGAGATGAGAGAATATCTATTGGGATTAAGATGATGATTTACAAGGAAGATAAATGCTTGATATATTTATGACGAGAAACAAAAAAAGTATTTTAACTTAATGGAGGAAAAGATATCAACTTCATTCCACATTTCCATTAAGGATATGAATGAAACCAAAAGATTAAATGATAGCGTCAAAAATGCTGATTCTCTAATAATTGTATGTGCATGAGATGCTTACAAGCGTATCAATCTGAGTAATGATATTTGCATAATGTAATGCAAGACCAGCAGATCCTAATCTCTGATGGTTGTTTTTTATTGGTCGGTCTCCATCTGCAAGGTTTGGCAAAACTATAGCAGTCAGGTCAAAAATTGTACAATTCAGTCACTCAAAAACAAATTGAAGACATGAAAGAAATGATCTAACTCTAAACGCTCAGCACCTATAGAATACGAGTTAAAAAAATATTTAACTGTTTCGATTGATTTTGTCTGTTCCTGCCTTATAAAACAAAATATACCTTCCTTATAGGCACAAATGAATCAGCATTATGAGCTGTAATATAAGCATAGGCAATAACAAACAAACACGGATTGTTCTGCCATGACAATGACTTCTGACTCTCTTAGTTGCATATAAAGTCCGATAACTCATAGTTCACCCTAGATTATGATTTCCCTTGATCACCACACGTGCATCAGCAACAGTAACTGTTTGTACATAACAGATAAAATTGATAGGCAGCCGTTGGTAAAACAGATCTTTACTCACCTAGTGAATAGCAAGACGTGCTAATTTTCTAGTCTATAATGTAGAAACAAATTGTTGTTTACACTTAAAACTAAACGAGCAATTGACACATAAGCAAAATGTAAATCTTAAAGTCGATCACGATATAGACAGAGACAACAATGATCCAAGAATCATGATAAAAAGTTAACTTGAAGTTTCCAAAGCATTACCAGTGTTGCCAAATGCAGCATGGATCTCCAAATGGAGGAAGTGGACAATGTCCACAAGCTTTTCCATCACCTTCAATTATGGCAAAGCAGATGTTAGCATAGTCAATTGAAATTTGAAAGGAACCTCGACAATTTATCTTAAACAGACCACCCATCTTGTGCAGTAAGTAGAAACTAGATACCACATTACCAGTATCAAATTTAAGATCAAAGTAAAAGATAAAGCAGGACTGAATTGCTACCTCTTCCAATATCTTCGACCAGAGAGACTTCTTTTTCAAACTTTTAACATGTTTCTTTTGACTTTTCAACTCTGCTCTCAAAATTGCAAGGCTATCTCCTGCATATTTATATGTTAAAAGGAATATTAGAACAAGAATATAAGAAATCAGATACAAAAGACAAAAGTAAACGAAGAAAATGCAAGAGTAAACAAAGGTTACTAGATTAAGTAACAAGAGTCTCACGTCCTCCACAGAATCACATGACGTTACACAAACAAACTTTACACCAACTAAAAGTACAGAATAGTCTCGACAAACAGTAACCGCAAGGAAACAATGTCCTCAATACTGTTTAGAATCAGTAAGATGTCTATATATCTATATTTTTGAATTAGTTATCAGATTCAATATTATGTTTCCTAAATCTAATTGATTCCCAATATTCTCCAGCTATGACTTCCATCCATAGAGCTTGCTTCTCTTTTGCAAATGAAGGTGTAGGAGGACTTCAATGGCAGCATCAGAATTAAAAGTGGACTTGAGCCAACCAGGTCTTAAACCATGTTCAGAATACATATCTAGAAAACAACAATAGTAGCTAGAATCTACCCGTTCAAGATTTCTTCATTAAGCTATTTGTAGCACCCTGTGGAAACCCCAAGCAGGAGTGTTCTGTCTAGGCCCACAATACCTAACATGCTGGTGATTAAGTTCCTAATGATATGAGAAACTGGAGGAAGTTCATTGTATAGAAATAGTTTATATAAACTTAGAGCTAATGCAGATCTGCTGATTTAAAATAGTTAGGTAAAAAAGATAGAGCACAATATGAATATCTGTGGATAGATGACCTTTCTGAGTAGCATTTGAAGTATCCTCTTCTTGGGCTTTACGTCGACAATCTTGTTCAATTCTGTCCAATGCATGCAATTCATGGTACAGTTCCTGCAAAGAGCATAATAATTACAATTTACTCGAACCAGATACTTGTTTACAATTTATGACAATATAATAATGTGACAGTAACAAAAGAGAACCACATATACCACTAGGTAAGAAATTGTCCAAAAAATACCTACTCAGAATCAACGTGGTGTTAGCTAAAAATAGAACCAATTGAACAACATACTCATATAGACAAAAACAACAAGTTGGGACTAAGCTTACTTTTCTAACACACATATTAGATCTGACCTTTACTAGGAATTTTTGTTTTCTGGTTAAAAACGTGTATATCCGTGTAAAATCCATAATATGTCTCAAAAGAGAAATCATTTAATTAGAATGAATTGGATCATAATAAAGAGGATTCATATAATCTACTCCAACTACTGGAATTGCAGAGAAATATCCACAAATCTTTAAGCTAATCCAAGTATCATAACATGAGTGGGCATTAAGCAGGAACTGATGCATCCATACTAAACTTTCAAGTGGTAGACCAATTATAGTGTAGAATTTGTAACATGATGGGAATAAAATGAATGATGTCGGATAGGGTTATATAAATATGCAACTCGGGTGAAAATTCAGGAGGGATCCTCCAACACTTATATGGACCATATGGAAAGAACAAAACCAAATAGCATTTGAAGAGTTGAAATACTCGTTGTACAAGTCGAGGATTTAAAAAAAATAAATTGAACACCCTATGAGATAATAAATTATTGCTCTTCATAAAGAATTATGTTTTTGTGTGAGATACTCTACTTATGTATATATATTATATAACAGAATACTTCATTATCAAATGAAATTACTCCCTCCATCCCAAATATGTGACACTCTTTCATTTTTAGTCAGTCCAAAAAGAATGACTTATTTTCATATTTAGTAACAATTTAACTTCAATCTTCCTATTTTACCCTTGATGAAATGATTCATAGCCATAAAAAAATTCATGGCTTATTCTAGACCACAAGTTTCAAATGTATTCCTTTTCCTCTTGAACTCCAAGCTCAGTCAAACACTTCAGATAAATTGGGACGGAGGGAGCATTAATTAACGGAAAAAAAAGAAAAAAATGAAACAAATAGGGAAAGAATAGGTCAAGAAGTGTAGATGCTGAGATGGAACTTACTGCTGTATACTGTACCAAGGTCATTAAGTGCAGCATCACAGTCTCAGCTTCTTCTTTTAGTTGTTTATGAGGTGTCAATTCTGATTCCAACCTAAACGTAATGGAATGAACTACAGATAATGTGAATATTCATTTTTGAAGTGGTAACAACAAAGCAGAAAAACTGGACTAAAGTTAGTTTTAAATACTTCTCAAAGTAACGGTCTAAGTTGTGCCATTGAGGATCTTTGCAACTATTTCCAAAGCGAACCACTTCACAAGAGAATATTTTCAGTTCATCCCTGTCAAATTACAACAACTATCTCACTCTTGTGCCAAAAGAAAATTAAAGTAGCATGTGATATATGAGTGTTGACGCAAAAGTTATTTCAGACTCTTTGACACCTTTTGTCTGCTGCAGCAATTCTGAAGAGTTCATCCATATCTTTTGATATCAACAGCTGCACACCTTCAGAAGGGAGAACCACTTCCTTCAAATGCTTAATGTTCTCATTTGAAAGGGAATACATAAGATTGGCACCCTTGACAATTGTATTTGCAACTTCAAATGCCAAAATGGAAATTTTATTTCCCTTGGTTGCCATGCTGAATGCAAAGCCACCACTTAGGTTTAAATTTGTCATGCTGCTACCGAGAGTATCCAACACATCTACTGCCTTGCCAAGCCCCGCTGTACCAGCTCTGCCCAAAAGTGAACTCACTTCTGAAACCTGTCAAGCAAATATAAAATTATTAAATTTTACTGCCTTTGTCCCCAATTGATGTGACACTCTTCCCTTTTTAGTCAATTCCAGAAAGAATGACACCTTTAACAATTTAACTTTAAAATACCGAATGACATCTTTCTACATTTTAGTAAAAAATACTTATTTTACCCTTAGTGAGATAATTTTTAGTCACACAAATATCTATGGATTATTATAGACCACAAGTTTCAAAAGTCTTCCGTTATTATTTCTTAATCTCCATGCTCACTCAAACACCATCACTAAATTGGAAAGGAGAGAGTAATATTTAGAAATATAACCATTTATCTTCATCTTTAGGAAATTAATACAATTATTTTCAACAGTCTGATATTACACTATCTGCGAGTTAATAGTTAATTTTTTGTTCAGTTGGTTGAATCACAGTTTGTATGTAGCCTTCCAATATTCTGCACCCATCCGGAAATATTGTATTTATTAACACATTAAATTGAACTCATTGTCCGATTTTGTTCTTTGTTGACCTCATTACTACTGGATCATTTTTTCCCCTTTTACATCAGCTTGCAATTATGATAGTCTTTTTTCTTTGCCATCAGATAGTCATTTAGTTATGATTTTCATGATACATGAGCGTGTATAAATGATGAAACTTCTGAAGTCCAAACGTTGGAGTTAACAGACCAAGACCAAAGCCTAAGAGGGACTTATTGCTAGGAAAGCTGCCCAAAGAATGACCTTAGAGCTATCTGTCATTTACTATGCAATCACATTAGAGAGTAGTTCAACCAAATTTTGTGTTTGGTTCACATGCTCGATCAACATTGGAATATATTAGTTTGATAAATCTAGTTTTCAAAAAAAAAAATTAATTTGATAAATCTCTGTATTTTTCCTTTTGAAGATTATATCTTTGCAGAAAAAGCTTTACACTATATCAGAAGTTTCTGTTAGATATTTTGTTGAACTGAAAATTTATGACTGTGAATTGGAAAAAATTTTGACGCAAAGAAGAAGAAAACGCTTCGTGATGTGTAAGAAAAACTTAATTGAAAGAGGATCGCTTTTGTCTTTACTTGTTTCAGCACATTACATTTTCTGTGCCTAATATCTTTAATATTGTTCGTGCGAGCATGGGTACTTATACTAGTTAATACTGAATACAACAAGAATTATTGCCAAAAGATCTTCAAGATAATCTTCTCTCTACATACAACATCAATACCAAGTAAGCTTAAAGCAGCATTGCAGCATCTTTTGTTAACAACTATAGGGAAAGATGACCAGTAGGATTGTATTTAAAGGGGATAGAAATAGTCAAATATATGGTAGAACATGAATGAAACTGATAGAGAGAGAGATTAAACCATAGATTCAACTGAACATTTCATCCTGACTTTTAAATTCAACTTTGGGAATCTACATGCTCAAAAATGAATTAAGAACAATGCAGCATCTTTGGTGAAAAAGCATAAAGACAAACAGAGGGACTTTAGTTGAGGGGAATAGCAAGTGGTTAAATATGTGATAAAACTTTACTGGAACTGATAAAGAAAATAAACGATAGATTCAAGAGAGAGTTTCATCATGATAAGACACTGTATTTCTTTTCATTCTTCCAAGTGGTACACACTGGATTCTTGGGGAACTTAAGAGGGATTAGGCAAGGGGGCCCATTACCTCTGCATCTTTTTTGTTCTTGATGGAAGCCCTCAATAGACTCATGGAGCGTATGGTGGTATGTTGGATTCATAAAGAGACTCTAGGTAGTAATGGAAGAGGAGGAAGCAAGGACATATCTCATTTATTGTTCATCACTGATATATTAATCTTTTGTGGGCTTCGACATAGACCAGTCAATACTTAGTTAAACCTTAATATAGTCTGAACCTATATCAGGACTTCGTATCAGTATACACAAGTCAGAGTTAGTGCTAATGGATGAGTTACAAGACATCCATAGCTTGGCACAGACTTGTAGGTGAAACTTGCAAAAAGTGACTAAATTGCCAATATCGTCTTTGCCTCTTTGGGGTGCCTTAGAAGAGAAAATTCAAAAATAAAGATTTGTGACAACCTACAATGAAGAAATTCTAGAGGAGGGTGGTGGAGGGAAGAGAGTATTTGTCTAAGAGAGAGAAAGTAACACTATTGAAGTCTACCCTCTATATTATTCTCACATAGGGCGCACCACAACTATCGCAGCTATAGAACATTGTGTGCTCCTTTAACATGTCATTGGATTTCCCAGACAGTTATAATATCCTCTCTAGTATTCTCACTTATTTATTTTTCTCTTTGTTTGCCTTTTAATTATTCATCTGATTTATTTTTTTATAAATTATTGATTCGTCGTTGTGTCTTCATTTTTTACAACCTATCTTACATTTGGCCATTGTCAAGACAGTGAAATGGAAATACTTTACATAATCACAAATGCAATAGGAAAAAGACAGAAGCATCAGGCCATAGGACAAAGGAAATAACAACGAATAGGAGACTATTCACCTTTGCCATGGCAACTTGCTTTGACCTTGTTGGTCTGGTTTTATTTGATAAAACCCTAGACAATCGAGGAATTCCATCATTGATATCATCCATATCAACCCCATGGGAAGCTGCATTCAACTCTGGAAAAGAGAACACTGGTTCACTTGGTTGCTTTTCTGTGCTTTCCCCCAGAGGAGATTGCATAGAATCATTATTTGCCTGTGGGGGCAATCTATGCGACTGATAAACTGTTCCAGCACCATAGTTGAAGTGACCGTTGACATGTGGTATGGAACGACCTGTTGTATTCTCACTGGTGGCTCTTCTAGAGCAAAGGCCACCCATTATCGTATAATGCTTTTCCTACTTTAATCTCGAGGTTTCCATCAACATTTGAGTCAAAAGTTTATAAATGCCTTGAGAATCTTCTGCAGCAGAGGACCAATATCAACAAAGCTGCTTGACAATCCACGCTCAAATGTGTCTAAGCTAAACCAAGCAGATCCTCGAATTCAGCTGCATTATCAAATTAACTTTCAACTCTGAGCATAGGTACGATCTAATTCAACTAACAAAAACTGCAAACCATAACATAACAGAGTATCAAAAAAGCATGTCTCGATATCTCAATAAATTAACAATAAACAAGCAATGTAAAAACCCAATTTGCAGGATAATACAGAATACTTAATGGCATCCAACTGGGAGAATATACAATAGTATTAGCAAAAGATTTCAAATACCACCAGCATGTTGCCACAAGAAACACCACAGCTCATAGAGCACTACAGAGGCATTCACTGTTCTCAACTTGAACTACATATAATGCTAAATAATTCAAGAATCTATACTAAGTTTGCACTCACTTCCACAAATAAGCAGGACAGCTACTACTACAAAAATCCAAGATCCACCTCTATAGCATGAACTATAAAGAAGTAAGTCAAAACACGCCAGAAGGGTCTAAAAGATCATAACTTTACCTCATCAGTCGGCAAGAAAACAAGAAAAAGAGACCGACACAGTTACATACTGAATAAAAACACATAAAACAGCTGTATAATGAAGAGGCAAAGCAAGCTTACCATGTAAGATACAAAGGGGAAACAAAAAAAGATGATAACTTGGATCTGAACAAAGACACAACAGATTCTAGTAACCCCTTTTTCAAAAAGAACAAAATACACTTGATTAAGGGAGAAACAAAGGGTAATACAAATGATTAGTAGCTTTTTTTGCTTAATGGGTGTTGGATTTTTGGAGAGTAGAAGGTGGGGAAGGGGAAGCTGGGTCAAGAATAATGGCAAAGAAGTAAGCAAAGAGACCCCCAAGTCAGACACGATAGAGTAGGAAAACTCTCTCTCTCACACACACAGAGTTGAGTTATCTATGTTCTTGAAAAACAAACAACTTCGCTCTCAGCGTTGAAATGTTTTTAATCATATTTAACAACAAATTGAGTTGAGTTAAACTTTTTTTTACTATGTTTTTATCAAAAAAAAATTGTGTTTTATATTATTTATTTTTTAAAATAATTATAGTTGTAATATATTTATATCAAGTATACCAAAGTGAATAAATAGTGAATATTTTAATTTTATTTTACCAATAATAACTCTTTATTACTTTATATGACTTTCAACACTTTTGTATCTATTATTCAATATCCCGCCTTAAACACCATATACCCATTTTCTTACCCTTCCTCCGTTTATATTACTTAACCCCTATATTAAATATAGATATTTCATTTTATTGGTTTAATTTTGAAAATCAAGAAAATTCTACTATGTTTCTTCCTTTTTCTATTTTATACATTTATTTAATACTATTATTAAAATAGGAATAGTAGTCAAATTTAGAATCTCAAAATATCATTAATAAGATCAGTTAAACAAAATATATTTTTAATAAAAAGAATCATTAAAAATGTGATTAACGGGGAAAATATAGCTATAGTTGAGAAGTGATAGAGTAAAATAATTGCCCCCACCCCTACCCCTCAACCATCACGTCCACACCAAACCCAAACGGCACAGCAGGCCAGACGTCATCGTGCACTTGCTTTGCTTTTTTGTCTTTTCAATGGTCAAACCCCAACGTGATATACATTTATTTTTCCCAAGGTAATTATTAATTACCTCAAAAAGAGTAAAGAAGTCATTATTTACCATATGCTCATTATTTATAATATTATCGTCAGCACCTTTTACCATAAGTTCTCAATTACCACAGTTCGTTTTTATAATTTCAGTGCCACTCGCCCCCCTCGGAGCTGGCTCTCACTCAATATCCAAATTAATTTTCATGATTAATACTTTGGAGTAGAAAACAGTGAATATTCAATCTTTCTGCTGAACATGATGTAATTATAATTCATTTGATGCTTTAAAAGAAATGTACTCAAAAGGAAAGTTGCAGATAGAGCACACTACTGAAACACATCAAATTACCCACAAATGTTACATGACAATCAACTCACAATACCGCCTTCAAGATAACCATATCCAATTCAGATGATAACTGGAAAGTTCCGAATATTAATCTAAATTTTCACAAAGGCCAGAGGAAGTGCACACCACCAGACATGCATTCACTTAGAGCAGAGTCAAGGGAACAGAAAATTAAAGAAAAACTGGCAAAGGAACAATCGTACACATGGAATTACAGCATAGACCAGGAATTCATAGAGCCTGATCTCTAGAAGTCAGTGACACAATCCTTGCAAATAGGTGTGCGTAGAACTAGAATCTCCTCCTGGGACTTCTAGACCGATGACTACGTGGTGACCTGCAAGGATGAGGACAGCTACATGTTAGTCGATTGTTCTTCAATGCAAAAACCATATAGATGATGATGTTCCAAACATTCAAACACAGATTTTGCAGTAATGTAAGTCAGATAGGAATTTCATTTTCTATTTTGGAATAAGAAATAAAGATCTATCATAAAAAAATGAATATTTATCATATAAAGGGAAGTATCTAAAAGGACAAGGATAAACTTTCCTCTAAATTGACTTAAGAGAGCAACAAGTTTCTTGTAAGTTAGTAGTCTTCTTACCTTTCATTTTTCAAAAAATAAATAAATAATCAGTAGTCTTCCTATCAGCACTTCAAAAAATAAATAAATAATCAGTAGTCTTCCTATCAGCACAAAAAGGCACGAACTGACTAGAAAATTCTCTTAAACTATATTGTTTATCTCTAACTCTTCCTATTTTTCTAACATTATGAAGGGGGCACCAACAACTAAAGTTGGTATTTACAAACTGATATGTCTGAGCAACCCAGTTATTAGTCTGTAGCTTCAACAATTACTAGCAGAGTCGTGACATTTTGTGCATAACAAAGACAGTGAAGCATCCTCTGTTCTTTTTAAAATGGATACATTAGAAACACCATTACAACTGCATGGCACCTCGGAGACACTGCTCATTTGTAATAACTAAACAAGGGTTAACAAACTTCCAGGAAACAGATGTGCAGACTTACATCATTGCTGTAATAGAGTCCTATTTATAGGTTATGTGTGAGTTCATCATAAGGTATCCAACTCCCTTTTTGCCAAAAAGGAAACTCCCCGACAAGACAGTGTTAGTTTCGAATGGAAAATGTGAAGTGCCTATCCTATATTTGACTATAAATGGCAACCCATACCCCACACAGACACATTCCTAGTGTTTTTTGCACCAATTCCACCACCTTCGCACCCCTCTCCAAAAGCTAAATAAAAGCCCAAACTGCTCTGGGGACACCTATCCATGGGAGAGTGGGAAATGCATAAATCTTCAGACAATCATTTTGTGACCATAATGATGTTAGGAAAACCTAATCCATCACTACACGTGTTCATACAATCATAGCAATCATATGTATATTGCAAAATAGCTCTCTAATTGCTGGCGAACTTGACAAATAAACCCGATGAGAAGTCTGATAAGAGTTTGCAGTTTGTCTACTAATAAGGCTACTGAGAACTAGTTTTAATCATTGAGCTAATCCTACTCAAACTTCTGCTAAACAATTTTGGAACTTTTCTAGTTATGTCTTGAGGGATAAGTTCTCAATTTTTGCCTATAATATGATCAATGGAAAACCTAATTCAATGATCTCTGCTGGGATTTAACCAAAACTAGATTAACAGTAAGAGGAAATAAATCAAACAATTATGCGTACCCTCAGAAAACAGGGAGCAAAATAGAGAATTTAAGCGAACTGAAGGATACACTGTCCATAACCTCCACAGAGAAATGCTCTGATAGAAGTAAAAAGCTACTATAACGTCAAAGAACAAAAGATGACGCAAAAAATTAAGACAATGTTAATCCGCAAGCTATCCAGCTGCCAGCCATTTAAATAAAAGGGAGTCCTAGTAATAGGTGGTTGTCATTTGATTCCACACATACACAACTGACAGCTGAATCATGGGATACAAGAAATGGGTTGGTAACTTTTATCAACAAAAAGCATATGAGGGAGTCAAGTGACAATTCCACTCCTATGGAGATGAATGCTATACAGTTAAACGACATGCATTAAAGTGAAAAAGTTCACAAGAAAACAATTACTGTACGTCATAACATTTATCCAGTTGCAAATGTTTAAAAAGTGGTTATTCCAATCTCTGCAAATAAATTTGAGACCCCGACTTGTTCTCAAGAAGAGGGTAAAAATCTATGCTTCTGGAAGAACATTTGCCAACATTGATTAAAAGTGAAAAAGTGTATCCTTGATTCAGGCAACATTTTTTCACAGCTATTCTACACACAAAATTACGTTAATTGGATTAACCAAGAAGATACCTCCTCTTAGCATTTCTCCTTCTAAAAGGACCTTTGCTGAATGCCCAATCAACATGTATAGTCTGAGTGAGCAGCTCATTCCCATCCATTTCACTGATAGCTCTCTCTGCTTCTTCAAAGTTCTCATATTCAATAAGTGCATAACCCTGTCAAAATGGAAAACTTTATGAAAACTATACCACTCCAAACTAAGACAAACGCAGAAACTTAACTAAAAAAGTATCTATCTGGACTCCCTCATAATTAACATAACATTGATCCTATTTTATTCCATTTACTCCATTACAGATTCATCAAGGAAATGCTCTTACATAGTTATATGGAACAAGGAATGTCTGTCACTTGTAATCTTCAACAAAATTTTCTTGATTAAAACAATTTTGTCATCATCCAAAATCTTTTGATAGGAAAGTTTATTAGATTAAAGCATACAATGGGAATGCAAATCATATAACATCATATGTGCAACACCCAGAACCCAAAGAAGCAGCTAAACATTCCGAGAAAGAAAAGAGCCAGTTCACCTTGACAAATCCAGAACGACGATCCAGATTCAAATGCAAATTCTTGATCTCCCCGAACTCACCAAATGTATTATGAACATCATCTTCTTGTGCCTCCTCATTAACTCCAGTGACTAAAATAATCCACCCTTCAATGGCTGCAGATGTTCCCCTCATTAGCTCTCTACTACTTATTTAAACCTTTATTAATCTTACCGGTAACCTCAAAAGACATATATATTTATAAAATAAAAAAAAAGGGGAGGGGAGGGGGGGGGACACCATCCATGTCTGAATCATCACCTTTCAGACATTTTGGGATGTTTATTACATCAGAATTGCATAACCTGAAAAACATCTCAGATACCCAGCACAAATTACATATTACTCAAGTGCTGGTGACCCAGCAATCAAACAACTAATATCTCCGACTAAAATCAGCATATTAGATTCTGTTGGCCAACTTCTCTGACTACTTCAGCAAGTGCTGGAGACCAAGTTGAGCCGTTGAGGGTAAGTTGGATTAGCTATACAAAGCCAGCTCTCTCATAAAGCTAAGCAACAATGACAAAGTGACAAATATACAGCCTACCATTAAGTGCTTCTTAGATGTAAATAAAGTAATAGCTGGAACCCAATCCAACTAGTTAGCACATTTACAATGTAAAGAACATGAAGCTGGAGGCTTATAAGCACAATGGCCAGAGGAAGGGACCAAACAGCACAGCTATACATCAAGTACAAACATTTTGCCCTATTTCATGATCTTTCCACTCTTTCTGAAAATGAAGACCTCAACTCAATAATCTTCAAGTTATTCCACTTTCTAAATACTGTTACAGGGTCCTACAAAGTTGAAGATAAGTACAAGCAATATTTGAGTGTTCCTTTCTCTAATTGCTTTTCTTCACACACAGATGAACAAAATCAACTTCTACTAGAAGTAGGTCCTAACTTCTTTATTCACTTCTCTAATTCTGCATGCTTACACAATGTAGGTGAAACCTTAATACGGTGTCATTCACAAAAGCAATTTAATATTGTTCAACTAATCAATAACAGAAAATAAATTAAACCAAAACAGAAGAGTATACAAATACACTCAATAAAACCATAAAAACTCCTCGTGAAAAACTCTAACAGACAACAGGTGAACACCTAAAAATATTCAATTTTAGCTTCCAAAGTTAGATGATCTCTAGATTCAAGTCTGTAAACCAAACTAAACACACTCCTTCGATGGTCATTACATTACGCGGATTATCAACCTGCAGCAGTTCTCCTTTATTCATAACACAAATACCAAAAGAAAAACAACTAAAGAACAAGCAGTTTTTAACCTGTTAAAATTAAGGTATCCTAAACCTAAAATAAAAGTCTCTAACCAGACTAAAACATTTCCTTAGAGACTCTTTACCCATTAGCCCGACTATCAACCTCCCGACGCAAAATCATAGAGAAAACAATTATAGGTAGCAAATTTTTAACACTAGCGCTTCTCTAAGTACAAACCCCTAACCGAACTAAAAAGAACTCTAATTAATTACATTAGATGAATTGTCAACCTGCTGCAACATTTTCCCCAAATTTGAACAAAATTCTAAAAAAAGGAAGTAGCAACTTCTTTGCGTTATATAAAAAAGATGAGTTAGAGTAGAAACTAACATCGTTCAGGTCCAGGGCCACCTTCGGAGTCAAGTGAATCAAATCGAGCAGATAGGCGAGCATTCCTTTCAGCCTCAGCAGTCTCTTCACGGAAACCACGTCCTTTGATTTTCTTAGAAGCAGAAGAACCACCGCCGCCGCCTGTAATGGCTGATTTCAGCTTTGGCATCGGTGCCCTAGGTGATGAAGCGTCAACGTCTTCGTCCATCAGATCGTCTTCCTCTGGCTCGAAATCCACAGCCTCCTCCGGGTTCGCCATTTTCGCCGCTGCTGCAAAAAGAGAGAATTTGGGGTTTTGATTTGCTTGTTTCAACTGAATATAATAGTATTAATAAAGTATTTTTATCGAAGCTGTGTCTAGGCAAAATGCTGGGGGATTATACTGGCAGAGAAGGGTTCTTTCGGGTCGGGTCGGGTCGGAAATAAGAAAATATTTATCATAATTTCATAGTACCAAATTATTCAATTTGAGTCTCTAAAATATACTAGTCAAATAAAAATATCAAGATGAATGCGTAATAAATAGAATTATAATCGATCAATGTGATGGAATGAATAAGATTCTTTCATTTTTAATTTGAAGTCTAGAATGTAAATAAGAAATTTTTACTAGCCGCATTTTCATCGTAATAGGTCTTATATGGTGTAAATATAAATTAGTTGAATCAATATATTTCGAAATACAATTAGAGATGGATCTAGAGGATACAGAGGGGTTCATCCCATCGCCAAAAAGTTACATGATCTATAAGGTATTTTAAAATCTTTTTATGTATATAGATAAATTTTGAACCTCCTAAATATAAGATTAGAGCTTGACGTAGTAATTAAAGGGGTTTAAAATTCACTCGGAAGTTACAAGTTCAAATCGTGGGAATACTATCTAATTGAACTACATAATGTTAAAAGTTAAAGAAAACAAATATCCCGAGTAAATACACATGCTAAGCTTTGTTAAAGTATGTTGTCTACTCTTGACAATTTTGTCACGGTGTATGAATGTGAAACCATAATTTAACTACACTAAGCCACTAATTATACTTCTTTTTTACCAGAAGATATTAATGGTCACAACTAATTACACCAAAGAATACCATAACAGTATCAAAAAAATTCCGCAAATGAAGTCTGAGAAGGATAGACTCATTTTCCGCACTTTGTTTGAAGCCTCCCCCCTCCCCAGTCACGTCAAGCACCAAAGCACGACAAAGCTCTATTTTACCACTCTTGATCCCCAATTATTATGTAAGGTCTTTCACATAAACTAATGCAAGAAAGTCGGTGTAAAAGCTACTAAATTCTGGTACCTTGAACATCATCAACTTGTCATACATTGAACCAACAATAAGTAGGCTATCATCAAGAGAATGCTAAATAAGTTTCATTCCATTCTCTTTCCCTCTCTAAAAGCATATATACTTCCAAACAGAAATACAACATACGATATTTTGCACGTTTATGCTTATTCCTACATGGTAAGAGCAGTAAGAAACTCAAGTGGAACCAACTGATTTTCTTCTTCAGCTCAAATTATTGTTTCCATTTCTTCTCATTTGTAAGCAAGTACAGGCATGATTGCAGCAAGGAAGAACCAGTTGCATGGACCTTGCTGGAATACAACACATTAAATGGTTAAAACTAATTTAGGAAAAAATGAGGAGGAGAAAAAATGGATGAAATCCAAACAAGTGTGAGTATTTGCTTCAATATCCAATTGGACTTCCTGACAGTGAAAAGTTGAAAATTACCATTATGAACTCTCTTCTTCATTGGCTATCTGAAATGAGGTCTTCAAGTTCATCGATAATGGCATCATAGCAAAAGAGGTATTGCTCCTGTAATATACAATAGTAGTTTAGTACAGACATTCCGTGCAACAAGTACTTAAGAACCTAAGAGCAAAGATTAGTTAAGAATGTTGAAACACAGTAGTATAGATACTGAGGGTAAGTGTAACAAATACCAAAAGAGAAAAAGAGAGTATAGCGAATAAAATGAAAGACATTTAACTAGCTCTTAAACAAAAAATAAGGACAAAAGGACACTGGGGCAACTATATATAATTTTTTTATGACGGTGGAGTCCGGGCCAGCTTTTGCACACCTCGACTACTCCAACAGTTATCTGCTTGTGTAATATTAGTTGTATTATCAATTTCAATAACGAAGAGAAGCTGCTGTACCATGGTCTGAACCATCCCAATTCGCTGAGACCTAAAAATGGTTATTGTGTTAACGAGATCTAGAGCAGACTTATCTCCAACCAATATTCTTTGGATGGTATTATGGATTGCACAGTATGTTCCAGTCCTACCAATACCTGCACTGTGTAAGAGAATGAGATGTCAGGCTTTAGAAAGGATCAATTACAGAATCTTTAAAAGGCACATCTACAGGGATGATGATGACAGAAACCTGCAGTGCACCACAATTGGTCCAAGACTGGGTGGGACACTAAATGTTTGTTTCAGTATCTCACGAACAGCAAGAGTGTCCTTTGGAACTCCATGGTCAGGCCAGTCGGGATATTGAATGTGTAAAACACACAAAGGTGGTTCTTTTGACTGGCAAATAGCAAGGAGAAAAGATCACACATTTATTGCCATTTCCCTCATAATATGGGCAAGAAATTAATGCTAACTACATGCAAGGATGACAAGTGAGTGGGAGAATTGGGCCACAATTACATACCATTGTAGAAACTACTTACAAGATTGCCAAAAGGTAATTCCACCAAAAGTACAAGGTTAAAGAAACCACATTTCTGATATCATAATACGAAATAAAGCATTTGTACTGCAAAGTGAAAGAAAGTTTTCTTTACTCCCAACAATAAAAATGCCAGAATTGCTTGAAAGAGATCGATAAGAGATTGCCGCAATAACTGTAGTACCAATTGTGAAGACTTTTCACAGAAACAAGTAGTCTATTGCCACCTACTACATGGCAAGAGAAAAACTAGATCTGCTATAACAACAACATACCCAGTGTAATCCCACAAGTGAGGTCTGGCGAGGGTGGTGTGTATGCAGCTATAAAAGTAATTAAAACACAAGATAAAACAAAAATAACTAGCATTCAAGTTGTCCTCACGTAAGGAAGAGGGGAAAAGGTGTTGTCATCTATCTCAAACAGTCTTTCCAAGCATCAAAGATTGTAAAAGAAGGACCAAGAATGCAGGCAGAAACGATTCCACAGTAGAATAAAGTGCTTCAAAATGGGACTTTGAAAATAGTGAAGGAGGGGTGAGGAACCACCAAAGAATCTTTTCCAGACAATGCTGCTTCATTAGCATTGATAATCATTATCTATGCTTACTTTAAAAGTCTTGCTGCAACTAAAACAAGGCCTTGAAACAGACAAAAGGCAGGTTTCCAAAGCCATATCTGGATGGTTTACAAGCCAATCAGTCTTCCTGTTTGGTTTAAAATCAAACCTATATCCACAAAATGTTTGGTTTTAAAACCACTGGTTGAAGCTAGAGATGGAATTGCATCGATTATATACAAGAGGAGTCAATGAACAAAAATGACACCATACATCCAATTGATTATTAAAGGCAATACTGATGGAAATCATCATATAATATTGCAAAATTTTCCCCATATGTTGCAATTCCTTCTTATTCTTGCTCTCATAAAAAAAGAACCCAAATCTTGGGAGAACTTATGCAAAAAGAGCAATGCGTGATCATAGAGCTTTAAAGAAGGGTATCCTAAAGCCAAGGACTCATATTACTGGAGAAGAAGAGTATCAGTCTGGATACGTAAAATGGTGCAGAAATCAAAATATGTACATCAGCAACTCTCACTCTCCATCAAATGAATCAGGTAAATAGTCTCCAGCGGGTTCCATATTCATGTCCAACATAATAAGATTCTTCATGCTCTTTTCCTTGTGTATAACACGGACAGAGAATAATTTACTAACCTCAATATAGTTCACCTCCAGACATCGCAAAATCAATGAAGTCTGAGTCGTCTTTATCCACTTCGTAACAATACATATATTGCCAAATCTTCTGGGACCACCATCTGCCTGAAAATAATCCCCACACTTGACAATCTGCATTGCATTTTTCATAAAGAGGAAAAGATGAAATAGTCAAAATGACGCAATCACCAGCTTAATCACTTACAAATGAAGTAAAAACCAACTAGAATAAATGCTTAAATTTGTTCAGAGGTTAACAGGTGATACAGGGTGATTGAAAGGAGACTAGTAGCCTCTCTCTTTGTGTGAAGAGTTGAATATAATCCAGAATAAAGGTCATGAAACAAGGTCTCTTATTTTCCTTTTTTCCATTTGGCCCGGGAAATTGTTTCTCAGCTACTCGGGTTTTAGGAAGATAAAAGGGAAAGAAGAACTTATTAAGTCCAAATTCCAATCCTAGAATAGCCGCCAAGCCTTTGCATGTTAGACTTTGCTAATCCTTCTGCAGTTCAAATAACCAACAAAATCCAAGTATGACAGTTTTGAAACTAGAGAAAGACCACAAAAATAAATAAACAATCTGACAAGCTTATAAGAAGGGAAATCTAGGGCTTTTTCCCGTGATGGAATATGAACTGCAATTGGAACCTTCCCCAACAGAAGCTGATTTTCTGCAAAAGTTTTTCACCTACAAGCTTTATATTCCTCACAAAGTCACAAGCTAGTGATCACATAATATCTTTAAGCACCACACTAGAAGTCTACTTATACCAACTCCATCAAAATATGCCCAAGCTCTGAAATAGTCTATAGGAGAAACATTCCCTACTCAGAAAGATTGGCAGTGATGACTAGCAGAAAGATTGACAGTGATGACTATATCAAATTCCAACAGACCTTAAAGCCACCACCTCTGGCTTGAATTAGGGCCAAAAAGGATGATGTGAAAGAATGCTGATAGAAAATGAGAATTTAATTTTATACCAACCTTTTCTTTTTTCTATTTTTTTGAGAAGATATAGTAGCATATATATTGAAAATACCAACCTGTTTGTTCCTTTCTGTGTATATTATTATACACAGAGGCGTGAAATAAAGATTGACAAGCAAGAAGAGATGGCTAAGATTTTTTTTCTCTACTGTTTCTTTTCCCCACCCTATCTCACCACTCAAAATATAGAAGAGTACATAGTAAGGGGCAAAGTATCTCAAGCAAAAATGCAAAAACAGTATCAAAGGTTCAGTTGCACCTTTCTGAAAGTATGAAAAATGCTAGATCTAATTACAACGGAGGATGAAAATCAAGAGATGAAAAAGGCAGAAAAGTTAGAGTTTTACCTAGGTAGCAAATTTTGGATCAGAAGCCTTGTCACAAAAAATCTCAATTTTTTTCTTTCTGTCAGATGACAGAACAAGGATATCTTCTCTTGTTAACATTACAATGCTTACCTGGTAATTTAAACAGTTGAATACCTTGTAGTTGTCAAACAATTGTGTAAGCATCACAATCACAGGACAGCGATGCTGGATTATCATTTCCCAGAAGTCTTCAAAAGTGTGCTGTAGCGGACCTTGTGTTGCAATAAACTGAGACACGTCTTCGGATATCTACAGAAAAAAGGAGCATTATAATGCTCATGAAGCAGATTGGTGGAAGAGAGCTTGACATTTTCCAAGAGAGTATGGAGAGCAAGTAGCATGGTTAACTAATTTCAAGTAATGGATGTAGAAGTCTACCTTAATGAAGCTTGCATTTATATATCCTCTAGCTGGTGGGTCCAAAACAACCCTGTTATTGTCAACTGAGAAGAATAAAGCTTGATATAATTATTCACAGGTTATAATACACAACTCCAACATCAAAGGAAGAATTAATAGAAACTGGTCTGCATACATGGCAGAACATCAGTGTATCGATTTTTGCTAATGTTTGCGCTGTTCAAAGCCATTGAGCATCTACTCTTCATTTCTGAAGCTCTCATCCTAGTTGCCTGAGTCATAAGAGGTGTTCTTGGAATTCAGGATAATATCATGCTACTTGCAGAAAGACGAGATCTCAACAAATAAATAACAAAGAAGCAAAACAAACAACATCATGCAACAACAATTTTCTCAAGACATAAGAGAGCTGTCCTTTGACATAAATTTAGCTCATTTTAAATGGAGCCACCACCACCAGTATCCACCCGAAACATCATAAAAAAGATGCTCGGATTTTTTTTGGATAACTAGATTTAAATGAGAGCGGGAAACAATACATAAATGAACTCAATCATCAAAGAAGCTGCTCAATATTTTCCTAAAACTATCGGAAGGTGTTATTTTGCTTCATATAGACACTTAAGAGTTAAGACCACCTAACTCCCAATATGACTCCATTTTTGCTCTTCGGAGTTGATACTTTGAGCAAGGCCTTCCTAATATATTCCGGATCTCAAGAAAGTAACAATATTACTCTCTGAAATGTAACGACAAAACTAAGCAACTTGATCATTAGAAGCAACCTATAGCTTTGGGAGATAGGTGAGTTCCACAACCTATTGGAACTACTTTAAAAGCAAAACATCACACCAACAGGTCAGAATTCTTCGTTATGGAATGGGCAAGCATGAGGAATTTTTGGACTTAAGTACTCCTACCACAGACTACTAAAAAGAAAAGACATAATATTCCCACACATCTCAATCTGGATTCCTAGAGCTCTGATGAAGGTATGTTTTCCAGCAACAGCAAGGGTAGTCATCCTTACTGCAGAGAACTTGAGCAAACGGAAGTTAGGACACAATAGCTGGTGCTATATGTGTATACAATCCTGTGCAGATGTGGATCACTTGCTCACGCATTGCCCATTAGAAAGTTGATTATGGTGGGTAGTATTGAATCCCTTTGGTGTTCAGTAGGCGATACCATATACAAGGAAAGATCTCATGTTCAGTTGGAGCTTTAGAAGAAAGAAACAGAGATAGAGAGCACGGATGTAACCTGGTCTGTCCTAATGTGGGTAATAGGAGAGAAAGGAATGGAGTTTTTGAGGGGAGAATAATACTGTTATACAAATTACCGAACATAAGACTTATGGTAGTATAGAGTTATACTAACTAGATGTTGTTCATAGAGAACCGTATTTTTGCAGAACTTCTTTACTTCTCTTATACCCTAAGTATACTGGGAGCTTTCCCATACAACAACATACCCAGTGTAATCCCAAAGTGGGGTTTGGGGAGAAATCAATAAATAATTACTCTTTGAAAAGAAAAAAAACTAGTCCTTTTTTGACGTGGAAACAAATTCTAACTCTAATCTTCTAAGCATGATTTCCTACAAGAAAACATAAAGAATGTTAAATGAGAAGCAACAAGTTTTGTATTATCATATTAGTATAGGATAAGTGAAATGAGGGGAAGAATGCTGCAGAAATTCTATCTCAGAAAGAGCATTTTGCTGAATCAAATTAATTTTACCAATCAAAAAAAAAAAAAAAAAAAAAGCTATATCTCAGAGAGACACTAATTGTAGTGAAAAGATGTACAAACTCAGAGAGGAAAGGCTAGCGATATGGTATAGAATGTAGAATCTTGTAAAACATACTACGACACATGCTAATTGCTAAGAGCCTAAAATTGTGATTGAACACAGTAGGAGAAGTTTTAAAATAGCATATGTCAGAATATTAGAAGCGCTAAGTTTTTAAGTTAGTTATTGTCCCACTTTGGAAAAAAGTTCATGTGTAATGTGTTTGAAGCGAATAAATTGATGTGTCTGGTATTTATCAAGTCATCAATATCACCCAAAACTTTCAATCAATCAATCAACCGGTTAACTACTTCTCGATCCCTAACTACTAGTAGTCGGCTCAATATCAATTGACTTAAGCCTATTTCATATGACGTAACGAATTAAATGCCTAGAGCCTTCATGATGTTATCACCTAGTTAAGGTTGGCAGTCATCCTATAAGGAGTAAGTGATTTCCCTTTTCAAAATAGTATGACAGTAAAAATCCAACTAGAACTCAAACAATTTCCCAACACTTCAATCAGTCAATTTATCAACTACATCTTAATCCTAAATTACCTGGAGTCCATAACATAAATCCTCTATATACATCTCGATTAATATGAACCATTTAATATGTTTCAATGAATTTGCTGTTTGAAGCATTCAAACTACCGCAATTTGTCCAAGAATGGAACCACCTATGCGAAGAAGAAAAGTTGAGAAGTCCAATGACGACAGCAATTCATTCTTAGCATAAAAAGACTTGGTTTTTTTAATTAATATGATAATATGACTGTGAATATCCAACTAAAAATCAAATAATCACCACACTTCAATCAACTCCACCATATTCCCTAACTAGTTGAACTTGGAGTATGAATACTTTATATCCACCTCACTCTATTTGGATCCATCTCATACATCCCAAATTCAACATTTCGGGTGTTCTCGGTATGAAGGAAATAGTTTTCCAGGAAATAAGTGGATTTGTAACTTATTTTCTTGTGTATAGTACTTAGCAAAATATACTATACTAAAAGCAGTTGTATATAATATAGACAAAAAAATTGACCAATTGAACAAATACCCTCCTCTTTTATCAAAATGCACAACATTAAATAACAATAAATTTGAGAAAGAAAGAGAGTATAATGCAAAAGGACCTGCAAAGTCATGAACTCTTGGCGGATTTTTTCGGGAGCAAAAAACCTCTTATCCTTGAAGACTTTGAGTGCTTCCAAGCAACAACTCTGCTGATCACTCGACAGAACGACTCTCTTAGGAACTGAATCGTCGGAGAAATCGAAAAGCTTGAGTGCTGACGACGACGCGGGTTTACCGGCGGTAGCCATCACCGATCTCCGGCTCCAATTCCGAATTCGATTCCTAATGGACAGTCCGCAATCCGTGGTTCCTTGTCTAATTCTATTTGGAGATGAGTAGAGAGTTCTGTCAAAACTCCAAAAAAGTAGCAGGATGTTCACTTCACTGCTTTCTTTCTACGCACTTTCAATTATTGAAACTATTTGTTAAAATATGACATATAGGTTTGTTTTTTATTTTGATACGAAATTTAAGAAAAATATATTCACTATTATCAAGAAGGGACATTTTTCATCGTGGAGTCATTATTGACTTTATTTATTATTATGATAAATCGATATATCAAAATATCAATTTGAGATCTTATTTTGATTCCATACATTCACCTATGAGATTTACTTTTGACTTATGTCTGAATAGATATATTATTATATATTTTTCTAATATTATAATAATCTCCCCCAACTTAAAAGGAATAATAAGAAAAAATAACAAAATACCTCAAAAAGACACTTGACCTTTTATATGCAGAAAGGGTGGTTATATAAAGTTGGAATAAAGGGAAATAATTAAATTTCTTTATTGATTAGGCGTTTATACATTAGCTGAGCTTATTCTTTTGTTACAATAACATCAAGGAGGAATATATTTTCTTAGGCAACTAGAAACCAGAGATTAAACACATATTTCTGTTTATTCTTTATTTGGTACTCACATTTTTACCTCTCTAAGTTAAGATGAGGAAATTGCAATTAGAAGCTCCAAAACATTGTGACGGTGAAAGTGACCATACATATTCGTTTTTCAAAAAACTTTAGTTTGTACACAAATACAACCGGCCTTTCCAAAATCCATGTGAACAAAAACAGTAGTTTACAGTAGAGCACTCACTCGTGCATTTGTCTTGATATGATACAATTGAAAGGGGGATAGAATACGTCTTGATATGATACAATATAATCTGGGTTCGACAGAAGCAATTCTTGTTTATTGCGTTACAAAAATCATTTCAAGCCAATCATCCTATGACACTCTATGTAAGGGAACTCACAGTGAAAATGAAGACGGTTCATCTAAATTAAGACAAGAGGGGAAGGAACTACACTTCAAAGGAATCAAGAATAGCCTGTAGAGTTTTCTGTGATGATGCCCACTGCTTGTCATTGGCACTGACCACACAGAGGACAACTGTATTTCCCTTAGCCGTTGCCTTTGCTAGGTTGTGTGATCCAGTAAGAGCATATGGAGTTTCAAGAACGTACTTGTAATACTGCAAACACAAAGATAGAAGCATTCTCTTCATCAGGAGATCTAAAGAGAAACTGTTGCAGATAACAGGAAGACCAAGAGTATAGAAATACATTGTTCTATGGAATACATAGGTACACACAGGAGTCTCTCGAGTAGCATGCTATTTTGGAAGATCTAACAAACATGTCCCTCATAAAAGCACACTAACAGAGAAATCATTATCTTAGAACCAGATTCTGATTTTTTTCCAGGAAAAACATAACTATGCTGCTCCTAACATTTGCTAAATCAGACTGTTACATATTGTCAGGGAAGCAGATACAACCCATGGATATCTTCATGTCATTTCCCTGC
>JAJONR010010418.1:0-34379 GCA_029582245.1 Solanum etuberosum
CCAAATCAAACCTCGGATACTAGAGGGGAATAATTTCCTTAAGGGGACACTGTGCATTCAGTGGGCTTGATCTTCTTTCCGTTTTGTTTTTCCAGATTATGGTACGTTGTTTCAGATTTTAGTTTTGTGAATTAATTTATGTTCTTCTGTTTTTCACTGGTTCAGTAAACTTTGGTAACTTCGTGTTTCTGCAAAGTTTGTTGTAATCAGTAGTACTGTTTTTAAACACAGATTGGGCAACATAAAGTTCAATCAATAAGTGTTGTATTTTTTTAGAATAGCTTTGTGATAGTGTGTTATACTTTTGTTATGAACTTTTGCTTATTTGATAATATTATATAAAGAATCGAGACAATTTCAATAATATTTACAACTGATGAGATTTTATGTTTATGAGCAAAAAATACAATTTTAAATTTTAAATTTCATATCCAAACAAAACTTCAACTTTATATCGTATGATTTCATATTATGATTTCAAATTATGATTTCTTTTCGCATGGTAAATAGACCTAAGAGGAAGTTTTCAAAATGAAATATAAAACACACTAAATCACTATTTGGATGACAATAATAAGTATTTATTCTCATGTATGAAGGCTAAAACTAGCATAAATATTGTATTAGTCTTAAAGGATGTTGTTGGGGAAGTGATTCATAAACATGCTGAGATAGTCTATAGAGCAAACCTCCCAAACCTGTACTTATTATTTGGGTCTTCTATGACAAGGCTAGCTACCTTGAATTGACATACTCCCTCCGTTCCATTTTATGTGAGGTAGTTTGACTCAACACGGAGTTTAAGAAAGAAAGGAAAACTTGTAAAACTTGTGGTCTAAAATGATTGATAGAAATTTGTGTGACTATAAATCATTTCATTAAGGATAAAATTGATATTTTAAAGTTAAATTGTTACTTAATTTCACCCATAAATAATGTAATATTCTAAATCATTAGCTCGTCTTTCATCATCTTTTATAAAATTGTCTCAAAAGTAATCTCCAATATAATTAAGTCTTATTGGTGGATTGTACGATCTAGCCCGTCTGGTGGATTCATATAAGATAACAATATCTTAAGTCATGAATTAGTAAAGGCCAACACAAAACAATACTTGTCGTAAAAATGTATGATTAATGTAAACTTACAAAAATATATAATTTTTTAAAATGATGTTTTATTTCACAGATGCTTCAGGAACTTGATTTTTTAATTTGATGATGTCATGGATCATGAGTTATATCACCACAATAAATTATACTTCTCTAAATAATATATAAACATATATGAAATTATGAAAGACAAAAAAAATTGAGAAGGAGAAACTTTATGCCTCCTTATATCTTTGTTTTGATCATAGAATATTTGAATGAATGCTAAGAGACTATGACAATAAACTCTATTTTTAGTTTTTTACCCAAAATATCATATGCTAAACATTACTCACTTATAATTTGTTGGCAACCTATTACTCTTTACTACATGAAATGTGAAATATGTCTAGCTCCTTAATAACATGTTTCAAATGTTTATAACAAGATTTGATCTAAAATCTAATCTAGTTTAAGGGTTAAGTATATTTTAATGGTGTTGGTGAGCACTCAAAAATGACCATCTTAGCAATTATGATTTAGAAAAAATGTCTTTATAAAATATCTTCGTATAGGCCTATACTCCTTGAGATTTACAGTTGCACAATGTTAATTTCGGTTAGATAAAATTATAATTAGGATTATTACTTAATGGCTAAGAGTCTGTTATATGTAAATAGATTCCAACTAATCAAAATTGTATTATTTGGTGCCCAACATTAGTGGATAAAATTAGTCTTACTCCTTCAAAAGTGATCAAACTAGTGAAAACAATTTGTATAATTCACTAAGACGACAGTTACAAGAATGACGGGAAAGTTAACAGTACCCAACGATATTAAGGAATAGATAAAGACTCATCGGGCAGGATAATCATTTCAATCCCGGTAGAAATGTTGACAAGTCAAATAACTATGTCGAAAAAGGCCATATATCGTCTCATGGGACAAGATGAGCTTATCAAAAAGTACAAAGGGTCTAAACATTTTGAATCAGACGTTTGAAATCAAACAACTAATTTTAAAAAAATCTTAATTGAAGAATGTCCCAACCACCTTTATCAAAAAATAAAGGACTGTGAGCAAATGATTTGCTCAATTCACATCGGATTATGCCAAATCGACTCAAAAAATAAATAAACAAAGAAAGAATAAAATAAAAATATATAGTCAGAAATTAAATCATACAACGATTTATAAGTTATTTTAGGCATTAATTAAGTCTTAACAATAAAATATATAAACATAATTACTTATTGCTTGGAGACCAATGTGCACATCAGAATCCACAATAATTATAATCGGTCTCATTTGGTAGGATTTTGAAGTTCATTTAGTTATTTTATTTTTCTTTATCTGATAGGTTGTTTCTATAACGGAAAAGAATTAAAAAAAAATACCTTCAAACTATTCAAAATAGCTTATATTTACCATTTGTTTATTTTTTATAATAAATATCCTTTTTCGTCTATTTTTTGGATCACAAATACCCGTAAGACTAATGAACGTCCACATAAGCCATTATTTAGATCTCTAACAGAAAAATAAGAAGATAAAATTGCCATTGAATCATCAAAAATAGCTCAATTTACCTTCTATTTACTTTTGGTATAAAAAAAAATCTTCTTCAAGTTTTTGGTGCATTTAATGGAATCATTTCCTTTGGTTGAATTTTTTGATGGGTTTAATAGAGCTAAATTTTTTTTAAAAAAAATTACAGGTTCCTTTTGTTGCATTCACCCTTGGTTTCGTAATATTTACCGGGTAATTAATAAAAAAATTGATTGTCAAAAAAATAATATTATAAAATTTAAAATCACAAGATAAAAACACATTTTGATACATTTCTTATATTTTTAATTTAAGATCACAAAATTCATTTTTCTTAAATTTTACACCAAATCAAAATAAAAATACCTTTTTATTAACATAACAACCAGATACTAATAGCGCTGACATGTCACTCACTTCAATTGTAAAGACTTTCTCCTTAGACACATATCTCAACAACACAAAATAAAGATTTCGCCCAAACATCTCACAACACGAATTAAAACAGAGTCTAACAATTTATTTAGAGAGTTTTTATTATGTGTTGGGTGATTAAAAATGTAGGAAAAGAAAATAAAAATCACGCGCTGCAGTGGCGTTGGTAAGAAGAAGGGGAAACCCTAAATCAGGAGAAACAAAAAGAGTCCACTCGCCATTGGACATCGCGTGAATTCTCAGTTGCAGAATCGCAGATCGAGTGTGTGTATGTGCGTGCGTGAAACTAAGATACATACAGGTATAATCTCTAACCTCCACTCTCTCTTCTTCCAAATTCTTTTCTTCATCCTTCTTCCCCAAACCCCCAAAACTTTCACCCTCACCCTCTCCCTCTCCCTCATCCTTCATAGAATCATGAACTGTTACTAATTGTATGATCATGGCTTTTTCTGTTTGAATTATGATAATCAAATTGTTTGTTTTTGGAGCTACCATTTGTGTTGTGAAGCTGTGACGGATGTAATTTATTGTTTTTATATTATTATATACAAGTAGATTTTGCCTCGATTTATGTTCATTGTGGACAAACAAGGCGATTTTAGTGATCACCATATGTCAAAATTGATGTAGTTGTATATAGCCTGTATATTTTGGATTATTCTACTAATCAGAGTCATTTAAGTTTGTTGCACTCAACTAAAATAAGGAACAGAAAAAAACAAAAAAATAGATTATGAAGCTAGAGCCATTAATTGAGTAATCTAGAGAAGAGGAGGTGCGCAGAGGCCAGTGAGGAGGTGTGAAAGGTTGTGGGGTTTTAGGAGAGGTAGAGGTAGGAAGAAGTATTGGGGAGAGGTGATTAGACAAGAGATGACGTAGCTCCAACTTTTCGACGACATGATCTTAGATAGGAAGTTATAGAGGTTGCGGATTAGGGTAGAAAGTTAGTAGTTGGTTGAGCGTTGTCGTATTTCCTAGTAGGATAGATTGGCGCATTGTATCTGTTTCCTGATTTTTATTTTTTTACCGGTAGTAGTAGCTAGCATTTGTCTTGTAGTTGGCCTATCTTACAACTTTTGTTAATCCTTGCTATTTACTGCGCTTCAGTTATCACATTAGTTGGTCATGGTTGTTGCCCCCCTTTGGTATGTTATGTTATGTTTTTCTTATTATTTCTTATATCCTCTTTACTTCTGTATACTCGAGCTGAGGGTCTTTCGGAAACTGCCACACTACCTCTTTGAGGTAGTGGTACGGTTTGCGTACACTCTACCCCCTCCCCAGACCCCACCTTTGGGACTATTATGGGTTGTTGCTGTTCCCTGTTGGAACTTGATGAAGTAGTTGGCAAATTAAAACAGTTCCTTCGTTGAACACGAAATTAATGCTTCAGATTCTGCTACATATAAGTACTCAGATGAGAATTACCACTATAGGATAAATGCGTGAAGATTTGGTTATATTCATTTGGGAGACCTTTCTCTTCCTCTGTTGCATAGAAGTTCCCTTATTATCTTTAGCACCATATCACTTTGGTAGATTCATATGTGCAAATTCGGCCTTCCAATACCCAAAAGACTCATTGGAACGAAAAATTCTTGAATTTTAATTGAGCTATGGTATTATACTGACCTTTTTGTTTATTTGGTTAAGAAAATTTCTGCAAGAGGCAATGTAACAAGAAGTTTGTTCAATATGTACCATGGTATTAATGATCGCATTACTGCTATACTGATTTGTTTATACATCTATTTATCCATTTTCTTTTGTTTTTGGTGGCAAAAAGTTGTGAATTTTGGATTGAGATCAATTCAAGGTTGTGCTTTGCCTTTGTTCATTCAAAGTAATGGTCATATGACTAGCTCCAAGTGTATGGTCAAGCGGTTAATGAAGCTGGAAAGGACCATGGGAGACTGGCGCTCAAGTGCTTTTTTACTTTGGACTCACCTTTGAACGACCTCTCCATTTCATTTTACGTGACACACTTTCCTTATTAATCTATTTAAAAAAGAATGTTTGGAGATAATTTAACTTTGAACTTTCCATTTGTCATTAATGACATGTTTTTATAATTTCCCGACAGTTTTAAGACCACAAATTTCAAAAATTTTCCTTTCTTTCTTAAAATCTGTATTGAGTCAAACACCGGCATAAAATGAAATGGTGGGAAGGGGAGTATTTATAGTCAGTCAAGTGCCGTATAGAGGTCTGCATGAGAGGGGAGGGGGGAGGGCTAATTTCCCCATCGGCCATCACAGAGATGGGGAAGAACTTATTTTATAAAATCTTCAGGTTGGATGTGGTTAGATTTCAAGTAAGCACTTCTGATATATAGACTGGAAGCTGCAATTTCAGTCGCTCTCATCTGCAGCTGGAGTATACCATTATATACCCTTGTATTTCTGTCTAAACTTGGAGGAGGCATTTTATATTCAACTGATTCAAATCCCTGATGGATCGGAGGTGGTCAGGGTTCTTCATCTTCAGGTAGACAGAGCTTGATGCAGATCCTTTGTGTTATGGATCTTCATCTACCTCTAAAATTGCGATAGGATCACTTTCTATGTCTGCTGTCTGATAATTCTGAGCAGTTATGTCTTCTCGTGAAGTACCTGTAGGACATGATGAAACCTGATATATGGAAAGCTAGTTGAAGGTCATCATAATGTATGGGCTGTCTGTGTGATAAATGGATGATCTTGAACTAAAGTTTTCTGATATTTAGGCCACTTAGTAAAACCCAAAACTTTAATGGAATCACAAGTTAGCCGTTGACAATTCTTGAACTGTGGTTAGACTTAGAAGAGTGGTGGAATGCAGGAAGAGATATTTTGGGCTGCTTCTTGTATTTTCTGTGCTTATTGAACAAGAATTAATTCTCTGTTTCCATAGCCCCCTTACTGGACAAGTTCTCCTCTAATTTTTCTTGATGTTCAGGTGTCAGTAAAAGAGAAATCAATAGACTTTCAATTGTTTAGCAGCATGGATATAGATCTTCGTCTGCCTTCTCAAGACCATGATAAGGAAGAAGAAGATGAAGAAGAACAAAATGGAATTATAAATATGCTTGACAATGCAGAAAAAATACACAGTGATGACGGAATGCATGGGATGTTGGTTATTGAAGAGAAGATGCATGCAGAAGATGGAGGGGATATGAACACTCCCATAGGAACTATGATAGAGTTTAAGGAGGATGTGAACCTTGAACCGCTGGCTGGCATGGAATTTGAGTCACATGGTGAGGCTTATGCCTTTTATCAAGAGTATGCTCGGTCGATGGGATTCAATACAGCCATACAAAACAGCCGTCGCTCAAAGACATCAAGGGAATTCATTGATGCAAAATTTGCATGTTCTAGATATGGAACTAAACGGGAATATGAGAAGTCTGCAAATCGGCCACGTAGTAGGCAAGGAAACAAGCAGGATCCAGAAAATGCTACTGGTCGGCGAGCATGTGCAAAGACAGATTGCAAAGCAAGTATGCATGTGAAAAGAAGGCCCGATGGGAAATGGATAATTCATAGATTCGAGAAAGAACATAATCATGAACTTCTACCTGCCCAAGCTGTCAGTGAACAAACAAGAAGGATGTATGCTGCAATGGCAAGACAATTTGCTGAATACAAAAATGTTGTTGGTCTGAAAAGTGACACAAAAGTTCTATTTGACAAAGGTCGAAATTCAGCAATGGAAGGGGGAGACATAAGTGTTCTATTAGAGTTCTTCATTCAGATGCAAAATCTTAATTCCAACTTCTTTTATGCTGTTGATGTGGGTGAAGATCAACGTGTAAAGAACTTATTCTGGGTTGATGCCAAAGCCAGGCATGACTATGCAAATTTCAGCGATGTTGTCTCTTTTGATACTACCTATGTCAGAAACAAATATAAAATGCCCCTGGCTCTTTTTGTTGGGGTCAATCAGCATTTTCAGTTCATGCTACTTGGATGTGCTTTGGTCTCTGATGAGAGTGCATCAACATTTTCTTGGGTAATGCGGACATGGTTGAAGGCAATGGGCGGTCAAGCTCCCAAGACAGTGATCACCGATCATGACCTGGTATTGAAGTCAGTCATTTCAGAGGCTTTGCCATTATCCCTCCATTATTTCTGTTTGTGGCATATCCTGGGAAAGGTGTCTGAAACACTGAATCATGTCATTAAACAGAATGAAAAGTTTATGCCTAAGTTCGAGAAATGTATTAACAGGTCATGGACAGATGAGGAGTTTGAAAAGAGGTGGAGAAAACTAGTTGATAAATTTGATCTCAGAGAAGTTGAATTGATTCATTCACTGTATGAAGATCGGATGAAATGGGCCCCTACATTTATAAGGGATGTAGTTTTAGTGGGAATGTCAACGGTTCAACGATCAGAGAGTGTGAACTCTTTCTTTGACAAATATGTACATAAGAAAACCACCGTCCAGGAGTTTGTAAAGCACTATGAATCAATATTACAAGATAGGTACGAGGAGGAGGCAAAGGCAGATTCTGATACATGGAACAAACAACCTGCTTTGAGATCCCCATCACCATTAGAGAAGCACTTGGCAGGGCTTTATACACATGCTGTATTTAAGAAATGCCAGTCTGAGGTTGTGGGTGCAGTTGCTTGTAGTCCTAAAAGAGAGAAGCAAGATGAGATAGTCTTAACGTATAGAGTTCAAGATTTTGAGAAGACTCAAGAATTCATTGTTACATTGGATGAAATGAAGTCAGAAATATCTTGTTTATGTCATTTGTTTGAATTTAAAGGCTACCTTTGTAGACATGCATTGATAGTTCTCCAAATATGTGCTGTTTCCTCTATCCCACCACAATATATTTTGAAGCGATGGACAAAAGATGCGAAGAGCAAGTACTCTATGACGGATGGATCTGAAGATGTGCAGTCAAGGTTCCAGAGATATAATGAGCTATGTCATCGGGCTATGAAATTGAGTGAAGAAGGGTCGTTATCTCAAGAGAGCTATAGTTTTGCTCTTCGTGCACTTGATGACGCGTTTGGGAGTTGTGTAACTTTTAATAACTCAAACAAGAACATGTTAGAAGCTGGCACATCATCAGCCTCTGGTCTTCTCTGTATTGAAGATGATAACCAAAGTAGGAGTATGAGCAAGACAAACAAGAAGAAAAACAACTTCACTAAGAAACGGAAGGTATGTATTGAAGAGCAATCATGGGACTGCTTCTTTTGTTTTCTATGTTATCTCATGAAGATCTCCTGGTTGCAGGTGAACTCGGAGCCAGATGTTATGGCTGTTGGGGCGGCAGACAGCTTGCAACAAATGGTTTTCTCTGATACCTTAGGAACTTTTATTTTATTGCCGTTTGATTTACATTACTGTGTTCTTACTGGTAAAATTAAAATGAAGAGGTTTTTCTTACTGGTGAAAGTGGGAGGAGATGTTTTGAATGCTATATGTGTATAGCTGTTCTTGAAGCTTAACTTTTTAGTTTTTTGGTCACCTCCGGTTTCTTATTTACTTCATTTCCATCATTTTCTGCAGGACAAATTGAACTCCAGGCCTGTGACTCTTGATGGTTACTTTGGCCCGCAACAAAGTGTTCAAGGAATGGTATGATCTGCAAGTATCTTGACTTTTTTCCTATACTTAAATCTATAATGGTGTTTTAAGTTTTTGGTCTTTTGCAGGTACAGTTAAACTTGATGGCACCAACTCGTGATAACTACTATGCAAACCAACAGACTATTCAGGGCCTTGTATGTAATAGCAGTTCATAGTTTTAAGGCTGAAAAAAAATGATATGGACTATTAAAATAACAGTTGTGTTTTCTCTTGCCTTGGGAATGTAGGGACAGTTGAATTCTATAGCTCCTACACATGATGGCTATTATGGTGCTCAGCCGACAATGCATGGGCTGGTATGTGGTCTCTTTGTGTTAGAAGTTTTTGAAGCAAATCTACCAAAAAATTTGTTACAATTTCATCTTTATTGTTGCAGGGCCAAATGGACTTTTTCCGCACTCCAAGTTTCTCATATGGCATTCGGGTTAGTATGCTACATACTACGTCAATGGAATTATTATTTTTTTGGGGTCAACTCATTTTACTGGGGATGTGTACATTGTGAAAATTATTGCTGCATTTAAATTATTTTCTACATTTCATTATGTAGTTTATGTTGATAATTCGTTCCATCCTCATCTTGCTATACTAACTTAATCTGGCATGGGGGCTTAAGGGTAAATATTAGATAATCTAGTATTTTAGAAATAGAGATTGATTCGTCAGTGAAGATGATATGTTTTTATGAGTTTGGGATTTTACATAGATAAAAAAGAAGTGGACTATATGATTACTTCTGGAAACAATATAGTTTTCAAATGCAATACTAGCCTACTAGGTGAAGGCATGGAATGATTCTGTCTCACCAAATTAGTCAAAATTTTGGGAAGGATTAAAACAAGTGTGACAGTATTTACAAAAACGAAAAAAAGGAAAAAAGTTGGACAATTTTTATTCTTTTTTGGGGGTGAGGGAACATTGATTATGAACATATATTTGTGGTTACTGTTCTCTATAGTTGAGTTCTACGAAAAAGTTGGTTTAGTGATAAGAGCGCAATAAGATTTGTGAATTAGGCATATTTCATGAGTTTGGAGGTTGCAGATAAAAGCCTAATATTTAAGTGGAGAAGGTTTGATGGTCAGGCCGATTATCAATAGTGTTTCAAACTGTGCACCAGTTAATTTTTTCGGTTATCCAAAAAACGAATGAGTTACTTAAAAAATATCCATTGTGGTAGCAATCTATCATCGACCTAGTTGTTATTAACATCGATACAACACTTAGCCCGACTACCCTTCTTGGTAGATGCTAAGTTCGGCCTCACAAAGTGTAGCTTGACTCAACCAAGATGAACACCTAGGAAAAATATAAGTGTGATGGGAAGCGTTAGCAACACGGTTGTGGAGTTTAATTAGGCCAAACAACACTTAGGATAAAGGCAAGGCCATAGTCGTAATTGACAAGGGCGATGGCAAGAGTCCAACTTGGGTCGACAGTAAATGACCGACCCATGATGATTGCAAGACCAAGGGTGATGGTACAAGGTCAATTAATCAGAGAGCTTCACAATGAGAGAAAGCTTTTACTTGCACAAGAGAGCACATTTGTTCAAAAGTTGTTCGAACTTGGGGCAGCTTGAGGTGATTCCAATGGTGAAGCATGCAAAGCAACAATGTATGTGGCAAGTAAGGGTGGAGTAATGCACTTGCGAGTTGGGACAACAACTTGTAGCGATGGGGATGCTTAGGGAGAAGCATGCAAAGCAAGTAAAACAAGTGTCATGTAAAGATGATATATTGCGTCTAAGAGGGATATAACGACTTGGAGAAATGAGGCTTTTGGAGCCAAACAAGTAAGATGAGTATAGTGAGGACCCTTGTCCATGGAGGTCACAGACAATAGAGGTACTTGTTCCTGAGACGACACAATATTCGATGGGGGGAGTTTCATGCCTTCATTAACAGTCAAATATCACACATGCCATGAAATGACAAATAATATGGCTAAGCGACGTAACATCACCAAGGAATATCATGCACAAAGTAAGGGAGTCACATGAAGTACGTCACGTGAAGAGAATATGATGAAGCACATGAAGAAGCATGGTGCACAAGCAAGCTCACAATATCAACATGGCATAGTGTTAGACAAGGGCAAGGAATATACGTGAGGCAAGATGTCCACCGGTAATGCAATGGCCGGAGGAGGGGGCATGATTTGCAAGGATGGCAAGACCCATGTCAAGGTCGGACATTTGAGCATGATGAGACATGCACATTTTTGCGTAGCTCTTAAGCTCGAGGATCTTGATATGTTAAAAGGTCTAGGAGTATCATGAGATCACATGGATGGAAGTGGAAGAATGGCTAAAGAAGATTTTGAGAATGCTAGAGACAATAGGAGCTCAAAGGAGTTCTTGAAAGATTCTAGAACATGCAAGAGAATTCTAGTGAGGGATGGAGTTTCACGGAGTCAAGATATAACTAATGCATCATGGTGACTCAGAGAGGCCTAGGAGGAAGTTTAAGTCGGCTAAGAGGGCTGGAGGACAAAATACAACACAAGGGAGGCTTGCGGAACATTCTAGAAGCGCCTAGGGAGATGTAGTTTTGGGTGTTAGGGGCTGCCCAAGTGGGTACCGACTTAGGGAGCTTTCCCCACCGACTTTGAGACTTATTTAATTCTCCCAGGAAGTCGATAGATAGGAGGAGACCCCTCCATAATAGCCACGAGCAGCCAGCGACACAAACCAAAGCAACTATACACCAATATCTTCCTTCTAGTGTCCTGGTCTTCCGTTCTTGTGAGTAGTTTTTGTTGTAAACCTTGTAAGTGCGTATATAATTGCGTAATCAATAAAAGGGATATCTTCCTCAGTTCCCAAGGTTACTAGGTTGGTGACAAATCCTTGTACAAGTTCAGAGATGGTAGCTTGCATATTTGTTGCATTTTCCAAGTTAATATGGGTACATGGGCTTAGTCTTGGTCTTGTTAGAATAGGTTCATGAAGTTAGTGTGTGAGCTTTATTTTAGGTTATCAACTAGGTTTTAATGATGGAAAATATTCTTGTCAACTAGGTTTTAATGATGGAAAATATTCTTGAAGTTGATCTGGTATTATGATATTGCACCTCTTTTTGAGAAACGTCTACTAAGTTCTCTGGTCATCATAGTTTGAATACTTTGCAGGATGTTGACCATGTATTTAGGTTATTCTTTATTAAGACTTTAATTCGTTCTATATCATCAAAGTGGAATTTAGCCATAAGACCATGCAGATTGCTGAAACAAAATTGATGGACATACAATGTCAGTGTACTAACATAAAGGAAAGCCAGAGAACAGAAAGTAATATAGACGGTCTATGACAGTCCATACTATAACCAAATTGATGGACAAATGATTGAACATCATCGTAATTAACATCAAGAAAGAACAGGGTACAAAAAGGAGGCTATAATCCTTCACTGCAACACTAGAGTAAACAACTGTGAACAGAAAGGAACCAGGATCTGTAGGAGACATGGATTTTCACATATTTAATAATCTCAGTTGTTGTCTATGATGGAGGGTAGATGTTGATATGGAGAGTTGGAGACCACGACTAAGATTCCTGAATATATGATTAAAGAGGTCATAAAAAGTGGTTTCTGTTGCAGTTTTTTTGTTAAATTTGTATGAACCATTTTTATTTTATTTTTTTATCAAAAGGGGTGTATGAGCCATTTTTGATAAATAAGAAGTGTTCCCAAATCTTTGTTGTTAATGATGCCTGTAGTTTTGACAACAATTGCTTGATATAGGTTAAACCATGGAGCTTCATAAACTTTAGGCCCAGAGACACGATGCAGAGTTTATAGATTGAGGTGCTTTCTTAGTATGTGTTACAGGAGAATAGCAACGTTACATCTAACCATCTAAATCGATAAGGGAGCCTTTTGTATTCTGTGTTAATCTGACTAGGAACTTGTATGTATGAGCTTTTAGTCAGGTTATGGAATTCAGTTCTTTGCCTTGGAACACATGCATGTGCCGCTTTTGAGGTGTTTTTGTTAATCCTGTGTTATGCAGAAACTGGGATATTTGACAAGCCAAAACATTACTGAATTTTGCATATACTAACTTGCTTTCTTTCCTTGCTCAATTGGGGGGAAGCCTAGGTGAATGTTAAAGTAATAAAAATGGCCAACTGCAATTGCTGTACAACATATTATGTAGTAAACATGCAAAATAAGCAATGGTAGTTCATATTGCTAAAAAAAAGTTTAGCAATGTTGCAAGCAGGAACTCCAGTTCCACATGGGAAAATTAGTCTAGCTAAGTGCAGTACCACTAAATTCTGCTGGACTCATATGGCTTTTTTAATGTTGACAGGATGAACCCAATGTAAGATCTTCTCAATTGCACGACGAAGCATCTAGACATCCCTGAGGATCACCTTTGTCATTAATTAGGTATATGTTTTTCCATTGCTAGTTGATATTACAGATGTGTTCAAGTTGAACCTATTGAATGATGAGGTTCTTCTGTTACCAGGAAAGAGTGGTTACACATTTCAACTTCCATTACAGGCTGTTTATGGAAGTACAACCAACAGGAAGAATGTTGTAGTATTTGTTTGTAAAATAAAAGGGGATCTTCAATGTAGGCAGTGCTTTTATTATTTTTACCTTTGTTCTTTGCTAAACAAACTCTTTAATCTTTCCCTTCATTTTGATATTAGAGCTGGAAGAGTAAATACAGCTCTAAGTTAATTTCTCCCTGTATAGGCTGTTGTGGGATGTATTAGTTACAGCAAGTAAAGATGATTGATGTGAAGATATGTACACTTTTCTTCAAGTTAAAGCAAATGAGTTGTAAATGTAGGCAGTGCCTTTTTTTCTTCCCATTTGTTGATAAATAAGTGTTTCTATCTCTTTCTTTTCATTTTGGTATATAGAGAGGATAAGTATAGACAGCTCTAAGTTAATTTCACCTGTAAATGCTGTTTTATTAATTGCTGGGTGAAAGAGATTATTGAGGTGAAGATAAATAGGGCTCTTGGAGTCCAGCTGGGGGCAGTTGTTGAGTATAAATTGACAGAAAAGCTGGATGAAGTAAAAATATTACTGCTCTCAAGCATGTTTTATCCCAACCCAATGGTGAGTTAGTTTTGATGGAAAGTATTTTTTTTTGGTAACCATGTAAACATTACCATTACTAAAGCAAAAACATACACCTAAAAGCCCTTGAGCACAACAACTGCGTCTCAAGCCTCCAACAAAACACAAAACTAGTTACACTTTCAGCCTTTGCAAGAAAACACTACATCTGCTAGCTCTCTTTGATGAACTAAGTATGTCTATTCTATGTAAAATCTCCCTCTTAATTTGTGTGTGTGTCTCAGCTGTTTGTATATGTACTCCTTTGAAAAAATTTCAGTTCCGGGCTCTCCAAGTATGGTAGATCATTGCCCCCAACTCGCAGCTATCACTTGTTTTTGAAACTGCTTCCATTTCTTCCTTTTAATTCTCAGCATTACTTCTTTCACCTCCCCCAGTTGTATAGGCAAGCATGTCCATTGTTCAACATTCCTCTTGACCTCAGTGAACCATGGGCATTCACTGAACAATTGTTTGGTTGTCTCCAGCTTCTAAGCATCATATAAACAACAATTAGCTTCCTCCACTGAGATGTTCATCTTCACCAACCTTTCCTTAGTTAGCAATCTATCTTGGACAGCTAATCAGAGAATAAATCTATGTTTAGGTTGAGCCACTGCACTCCAAATACATTCAGCAATATGTGAACTACTGTGGTGCCCTCTAAGATCAATATAGCTCCTTGTGATTGAGTATTCACCTCCCTTGGTCAGCCTGTACCTATCTTGCATATACCAACTTTGCATTTTCCCTTTCATGGCGTGAATCTTCCTCCAGTACCAGCTGCTATCTACAGGAACTTTGTGGTTCCATACATCCTCTCCTGCTTTCATATACACACCATGCACCCACTTGACCCATAATGAGTCCTTATTGACAATTAAATACCATAGCAACTTCCCAACAGATGCAAGGTTCCATAAGCTGCAATCTTTGATATTCAACCCTCCAAGCTTCTTAGGCAGACACACTTTACTCCATGAGACTAGTGACACCTTTTTCTTTTCATCAGACCCACCCCATAGGTACTCTCTACATCTCCTGTTTACCAGTTTTGCTATACTTTGTGGAAGGACAAAGATTGATCCCCAAAAACTATGAATTGAAAAAAAAACTGAGTTTATGACTTGAAGCCTTCCGGCATATGATAGTTTCTTGGTATATGTCAATCTGATTCAGGATGTGATTTTGTCCACTAACTGTTGGCATTCTAACTTACTCCATCTCTTAGATGATAGCGACAGTCCTAAGTATCTAATAGGGAATTCTCCGAGTGTAAATCCAGTCCTTAACAGTAGCTCATTTTTCACCTGATCTTTCACTCCAGCTACAAAAATACTCGATTTCTCCATGTTAGCAACTAGTCCAGAAACATTGCTAAAGTGTGAAAGGGCCTCCATTACTCTATTAACAGACTCACCATTTGCTTTACAAAATATCATCAGGTCATCGGCAAATGTCAAGTGTGTAAGTTTTAGTCCTTTGCACATTGGATGGAACCGGCAATCAGGCAGCATGCTCATGGTCTTCAATGTTTTAGACAAATATTTCATCACAAGTACGAACAGAAGTGGTGAAGCAGGGTCACCTTGCCTTAAACCTCTTTGCCCTTCAAAAAAACCATAACTCTTGCCATTAACCTTTACTGAGAACTTGGGAGTTTTAACACAAGTGAGCATCTGTTGGACAAACTGAACTGGAAAGCCATATCCCTCCATTACTTCCTGCAGAAACTGACAATATTCCATATCATAGTCCTTCTTCAAGTCTATTTTCATCAAACACCTAGGAGATGCTGATTTTCTATTATAGTGCCTTAAAAGATCATGACAAATCAACACATTATGCACCATAGATCGACCTTGTACATACGTTGTTTGGTTCTCAGCCACCAGATGTGTCACTGCAATCTGCAACCTACTGCATAGTAATTTCGAAATGCATTTGTATATAACATTCCAACATGAAATGGGTCTATACTGACTCGCAAATTCTGGATTGTCCACTTTAGGTATTAGTGCAATGATGGTGGCATTCAGTTGTTTCAATAACCTTCCATTCTGAAAAAAATTCCATAATAGCTCTTGTGATATTGTCCCCTATAATTGGCCAAGTTGCTTTGTAGAAACCACTACCAAACCCATCAGGCCCAGGGCTTTTGTTGCTATCTATCTTGAACATTACTTCCTTGACCACTTTTCTAGAAAATGGTCTCAACAACTCCATCTGATGATCTACATTCAAACAGGGACCATTCTGAATGATCCTCATTAAAGCTCTACTCCTTCTATAAGTTCTGGTACCCAAAAACTCAGTGTAGTACTTAACAAATATGTTGGCTATTTGTGTAGGATCAGTCTGCCAAGCCCCTTGATCATCCTTCAGTTGAGTAATGCCCTGCTGCAGTCTCCTATGCTTGATTATAGAATGAAAATACTCTGTGTTGTCGTCACCTAATTTGATCCATGTAGCTTTACTTTTCTGTTGCAAATACATCTCAGCCATGTAAGAGGATCTCCTATACTTCTGGTATACTATATTTTTTCCCCTTTGGATCTGCACATTTGAAGGATCGGCTTGAAGTCTCCCTTGTACTTCTTTTAATGCCTTTCTATCATCACTTGCCTCCGAGACAATGTTCCTGAAGTGTTGAGAGTTGAGTTTCTGAAGCTCTTGCTTCATTATCTTCAACTTCTTTACTATCTGAAACATCTTCACTCCACACTTCCTGAACCACTCTAGTAAAATTTGGATGTTGAGCCCATACATTGCAATAATGAAATTGTTTCTTCTATCTTGGCCCCTCTGTCATCCATGTTATTTTAGCTGGACAATGATCACTGATACCTTCAGGTAAATATATGGCTCTACAAGAAGGCATAGTATCAAACCACCTGTTATATATGAAAATCCAATCTAACTTTGAAAATATCCTTTGATTACTACCTTTGTCATTTCATGTATACTTACTTTCGGCATGTGAAAATTCAATCAACTCACACTCCTCAATACAGGTATGAAAGTCCACAACGTCTGCCCATGTTATAGGATTGCCCCCAATTCTGTCTTTTGCCCTTAGGACTGAGTTAAAATCACCTAGGATCATCCATGGCTTCTGACAACCTCTATGATATGCCACTAAGTTGCTCCAAAGACCTCTCCTCTCCTCCCTTGTGTTAAATGAATACACAAACGTTAGTGCAAATGATAATTGTAATGGAATATAGAATACCTCACAGGTGATATGTTGAGTTGTCATGTCTATTGTGTTCACTTTATAGTAGTCTGGCCTCCATATAATCCATATTCTTCCATTATAATGCTCCACCAAATTTGTAGTATAACTCCATCCTCCAAACAGTTTAGCAGCAACTTGATCAATCTTATTACTTTTTATCTTTGTTTCTAACAATCCAACTAAACCAGCATGTTCTTCACTGCAAAGGAGCTTCACCTCCTTTTGCTTATTAGGGCCATTCAGCCCTCTTACATTCCAACTTAACATGTTAACCATCCCCATAATAGGGTATGGATTTAGTGCCAACATTTCCAATCTGTCCGGATAGATTCAATCTCTTATTATTATTAGTATTTCCCCCACTGCCTTCCAACACCTGAAATGAATTTGAGTTCTCTATTTGTTTATATGCTTGCTGATCCTCTATATTCTTGCTCTTCCCTGCTTTTTGTGGTGTTACCCAAACTGCCTCGTCATTTTGTTTCGCTGTTGTCACTTGTGTCTGATTTCCATGTGAATTAGTTGTTGTTTCCTGGATTTGTTCCTGTTGTATCCCCTGCTCGTTTGAAGTCCCGTCTTTGTGTTGGACCCCTCTTTTTGCATTTCTCCCTTTCGATATATCTCCTCCATTTGCAGCCATTTTTTTCTTCCTACATATATCCACTACATGGCCATACTTATGGCAATGAGTGCATAATGTTGGTTTCCAATCATACATAACTTTCTGCTCAACTACTTGATCCTTCTCATTTTTGAAACAATAGTTGGGAATCCCCCAGGCTATATGTGCTGGGGGATCCAATGACCTTGGATCGCTTCATCTTCCCCCATAGCCTCTGTATATAGCCTTTTATAACTTCATCCCCCAGCACATAGCACACAATAGCATTACTCCAATACTCTATTTCCGAGCTAATGTCATTGAATTCAATTTCAACGACATGTGATTCCCCATCTAGTAACGGAGCCACATACTCTAACTTATACCCAACATTTGACACTTTAGTAATATCAAAATTATCCCACACAGAGTTACGAACCTTCACTGTTTCATTCTCCTCCTCTACTTGATCCGCCCATGAGCTACTTGTTGGATCTGCTTGGTCAGAATTGAAAGAAATAATGTGAGCACTAATTTAGGATCTTTTCAAATTATAATTTTCAATATAGATTTCTCTTATTCTTTTTCTAATTTAATATGAGTTCAATAAATAAATTGATTCTTTCTCAAAATAATGCTTCTTTGTCTTGTGGACCACTCATAATTTTTTCTATAAGTTTTTCAATCAGAATGATTTTTTTCTCAATACAAATCTTCTTGTAGAAAAAATTATAGTGCAACAATCTTTCAATTTTTATTTTTATTTTGAAGATAAACATTTGATACATGACCTTTTTTCTTATATCAATATCTTGAAGAATTGTGAGATACTATCTCTTTCTCTTATCATTATAAGAAGAAGTGACAAAGTTAAGGTGTCCATTTTTGTTGATCTTAAATACTTATTATTTTTTATTTTTAGGCTAAATATAAATAATTTTGAGAATTTCTTTTTATATGTATATATATTTGTAATTGTAAAATGATTTTGAAATGTAAGATTCTTAACATATTTTAGATTCCTAATAATTTTATTTTTGCGCCTTTTTAGTCTTGATTATTAATTTTGTATTTCTTTTATCCTTAAGCTTTAAACACATAATTTAGATTATTAATTTTTTAAAAAGAGGAGAATATTGCGATTTCTAGTTACTCAATCATATAAAATATCATACTAAATAGGATATTAGATTAACTCTTGCATAAAATTAATTTCAATTTTTATGAATATAATGCTTACCTTTAATGATCTGACTATTATTTTACGCTAAGTCGATGAAATTTTGTCCATTCTGGGATCTCTTCTCTTCATCTCTAAATTTGCTTCCAAGGAGCTTTGTCGTTTCTGTTTTTCTTTTTCCGTTGCTTGTTATCTTTCTCTCCTTCATAATTTTTCTTTTATTTATTTGGTATGTTGTTGAACTTTTTTCTCTTTGATACGTGCATGTTCAATGAAACTTGTTTGATATTCCTGAAAATTTAAAAAGTAAAGAAAGGAAGAAAAACAATTTAAACAAAGAAGATGTTAGAAACACAATCATAAAAAGAAATGAAATATTGAGAAAGGAGCTAATCAAACCATGGATTTTTCTACTATTCCATCAACAATGAACACATCAATATTAGTTGGTGATTAACTTTTACCATATTTTTTGAAATGATTTGTGATTATTTACCTTATTTTAAATATTAGAGAAAACTCTTGACATTCTCTCATATAGGTTATCAATAATTATTTATTTCTCTTTTAATTTCTAATATTTATGTGCGTCAGTTATGGGTATTAAAAAGAACATAACTGTCGCTAATATAATAAACATATTTGTTGCTTTTATCTTATTTAATAAGTTTTTTAATAGAGCAAATTAATAGAAGAAAAAGGAAGAAAAGTTCAAAAAAATGAGAAATAGAAATACTGGCCATAGAGAGGTGCCACGTAAGATTACTTACATTCAACTTTATATATATATAGATTTAATGAAGTTTTTAACTACTTTATAATTTCTATAGAATAATTGAAAATAATCAAAAGTGTAATAGTGTAAAATATGAAAAAATAATAATTGAGGAGCATGTTATACTCCAAGTCTCTAACAATTAACTTAAATATGGACTATAGAAAGTACTCTGTCTATTTTAATTTGTTTGTTTGATTTTAAGTTGATACAGTGAATTTAACAAAGAATAAATAACACTTTTGAATCTATCTAGATAAAATAAATTAAAATATTTTTTAATTTTATGATTATTTTTTTTGAATTGAACATAAAAGATAAATGCATGATACATAAATATGCAGTTTAACTTGGCCTCAACTCACATTTATGTCATCCAACTTTGGGTGTGCACAAGTAAATACTTAAGCTTATATAATGTTGAATAAATAGACACACGCGTACTAGGTGTCAGGCAATTTTCATCGTGTATCTACCAGGATCTAAGATAGCAGCATGTTTTGGCTTATAATCTTTTGCACATACGTCGTAAGCTCGGTTACATTTATTCATTCTTTTGTAGGATCAATAAAACTCAAAACTAGCAACTCATGAAGATGGCTTCCTTGCTCAGAGGAATGGTATCTCATATCCCTTGCTAGATCATAATTTACTTGCGGTTAAGCTCTTTTGACCCTTCTTTGTATGAATACAGGATCTAATCTCCAGAATGACAACTATTGAGGGATAGTATGATGCTCCTCCTCATCAGAGCGTTCATGGATTGGTGCTGCATCCTCTTTTTGCGTTCAAGCTTTGAAACTATTCAGTGATTTGGTATTTTCTCAGGATCAGTTGAGTTCATTTTCTATGTTACAAGATAGTTCATCAAGCCTCACCCAGTGTTCTGGTAAGGCAACTATTTTATTAGGAATTTGATGATGAGAAGCCGAACTAAATTATTTGGTTTGGCCTGCCTTTTACAAGTACGAATGGCTTCATCCAATTATGTTCTATTTTACCTGCTCTCACAGGGAAACTTGAATTATATATCACAGCCCACAGTGGTCATTACTCTCCTCAAAGTATTCAAGGACTGGTATTTTTTGTTGAATTAAATCACAATAGTTAAATTGCAGTTGCAGGGACAGCTTAGCGCTTCAGAGCACCACTACTGTAGTGCATCCTTCTTTCGACATTCAGGGAAACTCAATAATTTGTTATTTCGTGCTTAGTGTGAGTTCAAATTTCAGTCTCGCTCTCTACTGTAGGACAATTCAATCAGTGTCACCAGGAAAACATTTGCAGGATTAGCGTTCCTCTCTGCTGATTGCTTTAGGAAGTTAGCTGAATAGGAGGAAATTAAGATTACTTTTATCTATGCTTAAGCATGTTTGACATAGAAGGAAATTAATGTACATCACTAGATAAATATGAATAAGGATTTCTTTTATTTCTGGAAGCCACATGTAATCCTGTTATATGAGAAGAAATGTTCGATTGTTTATGAAGAGAATTCTGTCTCCGTCTGAGAGTACGTATAGATTGTTGATTGCTTTGAGTCATTGGTTTCTATATCTTCAGTCACTAAAGTCACAGTTTCTCAAATTTTCCTCTCTTCTTTCTCCCACCTTCATCCTTTTTCGTCGATCCCTGCAACATCCATTATTGAGGTTTTCCTCATATTTTCTATCATCTGTACTCAGCAGCATAAAAACTGGTGTTAGTTTTTATAATTACGCTCGAGACAAAGTGAGTATTACATTCTTTTAGAGATAATTTACTTGTCTTTCATTTTCTATTTTCCATATTGATTATCCTACTAAGTAGTAAAAATATGTGAGTTTGTATGTGTGTGTTTAGAGGGAAAAACACTAAAAATTCGACCAAAAAGACCGTTATGTAGTTGGTTTGATTTTTTCTTTAATAAAAGACCAACACACATCGGGCAACATATTATTCTCGGAATATCAATGTATATGTAAAGAAGATCTATTTAAAAATAAATTAATTAAAATTTATAATTTAACAGTACAATTAATTCAATAATAATTTTTAAAAAGTTACACCCATTAATCATTATTTTTTTTGGATCTGATTCTTTTTTAAAAAAAAGTCGGTCAGGGCTAGGGGTAGACATGGTATGGTATGGTATGATACGATATTTGAAATTTTGGTACCGTAATTTCGGTATTTAATTTTAAAATTATTATACTATTATCATACCAATTTAATTTGGTATTTGAAGTTCAGTTTTGGTATTTTGTGGTATTGTAAATCGGTAATCATAGTTTGTTCAACTTCGACTAATATATACTCGTATAATAGAGTATTATGACTTCGACAATTCAAAAAAGGGTCTCAATTGTATTATACAAACATATTACACATGTAGAAACATATATTCAAAAGAAAGTACAAATAACTCATTTTGTTAGTCAATTACATTTAAATACATTTCAATCAAAATAAAATAGTCAAAATTTTAACTTTTAAACATTTAGTTTATACTAATACTAGGTTGTATATTTGTTAGTATTTTAATACTCATATGTATAAATGTTATATATGTAACTATATACTTCGGTATGGTATTTGACATATTGATATGTTGTTTCTAAAAATCAAATACCATATCAAATATCAAAAAAGTTTAAAATATCTACCATAATATCAAAATTACAATACTAAAAATTTTGATATAATATAATAATTCGATATATACTGTACCACGCTCACCAAATGCCAGTAGTATTTGTTTGACTTTTCAGTTTTCCTATAATTACGGCCTCACAATATAATATGTCTGTTTCTCGTGCAATATAGGGGAGATGCCAAATGTGGGTTAGTTTAAATTTTCAAATTTATCCTCATTAATAAATTCAATAGGTTTATAGAAGACGGGGAATTTAGTACTACTCTTTATTTAGGGAAAAGGAAGAAGATATTAGTAATTAATAAGAGAATTCAATGTAAAAAATAAAGAATTTTGTGGTAATAATATAAATGTGTATTTATAACTAACATTTTATATAAATATTAATAATGACTTTAGTAATTCTGGATACAATGATATTAACTCAAAATTACTATTAAATGTTTTTGTGTCGACAAATATTACCGCTAAAAAGAATTCTATTGCAAATAAATGACTCTTTTGTTGTAGTGACTGAACACATTTTAGTATTAAAATCGAATTGAAGATATAAATTTTAAAGATAACAACCATTTCAAGTTCTAGCAATTGGATTCCAATTATTTTTAATACAAATTTAATAAATTTCTCAATACATATATATAATTTGAATCAAAACTGATGAGTTTTGTCAATCACCTTCCTAGTATTTCAAACAAGTAAACTTAAAGATGCACCTTTCTAGTATTGACGTGGTGTCATGATTTATTGCTTTCAAAAGCTTTTTTTGCAAATGCATGTTTCAAGTTTCATAGCCAAAGACAAAACTATCTACCAAAGATTATACATACTGCCTTCTAGATCATTTCCATAACATGTGTTTTTGTGCCCATTAGGCCTTGGCAGTTGGCTGCATATTGGACTTGCAACGCCAATAAGTATTGGTGGAGTCAGAATTTTCACTAATGAGTTGCAACGTCAGTAAGTATTGGTGGAGTGAGAATTTTCACTAATGAGATTCAGAAATATATATTTTTTGTCGAAAGAGGTTAAGAAAACCCCTTACCCCTACCTAACTATGGCCCCATATTGTCGATAAAAAATATCACGAAGCTTATATGTTTGTAATTTTTATATTTTGACAATTCAAGAATAGAGTGATGGAGTTGGTGGCTCTGCGATTGAGAAATCAAAAGATAATAGTCGTGAAATTTGTGGTTCTATAAATGAAAAAGTCATGGATTTCATGACTTTAGGAGTTACTTAAAATAATGAATACACAAGCTAGGAAGGGAAAGGGATAAAAAATCTTTTTAAGTGTTTCAAAATTCAAACTCACGTGGGTCTAAATGTGATCTTTGTTGCTTCACTACTTGTTAGTTGTTACAAACCTTCCACAATGCACATTATTTTATATTATAAAGTTGGCTAATAAAGAGTTTGCAGTAAAGTGTATTTATAAAATTTTATAATTCTAATAAAAACGGCTCTACTCCATGATAAAGTTTGAACATTGTCCTGGAGTTTTTCACATTCCCAATTCAAATACTAGTGGGTTGTTTGGTTAGTTAAATAAAGAACAATAATTAATTTTGAATAAAATATAAGATTATTTTATCTAGCTTTTAATTATGAATATTAATTAGTTTTGATTTTTATAAATCAAATATATCTCAATCCCTATGATATCTTGTCTATCTCATGATAAACCAAATGGGGCCAGATTTTATTGAAATTAAACATATGTCAAATATATTAAAAAGTAGATGGCTTTGATGATCAATTATCACACATTAAGTGACCATTCAAACAATCAAGTCTCACATTCTTTGTAGATCAAGCATGTTCACAATTTTTGTGATTTGTGAAGGGCCCCAAGACCTTTAATTATTAGTCCATCAATTATAAGTAATTAAATCATAATCACTTCTAACTTTGGAGAAGTAACTCCATCCACTCCAAAATTCAGGTCAAAGAAGTTAAAGAATAAATGTTGTTTTCGTGGAATAATTAATCACGACTTGGGTGGCTCTATAATTCATCCTAGGATCGTAATCCATGACGATGTGTAGGAAGTACTATAACATTGACTATTATGCGTTATTCATACTTTTGTCATTGGAATAGAGACATTGACCATAGAGCATCATTAGGTCACAATTAACGCGGAGTTAACATTTTGAGTTTAATATGAGTTACAAATTCTAGAAAAGATAGTTTTCACTCAATATAATATTTTCTCTGGCTCAATATAATTCACTCAAGATTTAATTAATATAGTACAATTTACAAATCTTGAAAAATAATTAGGGAATAAATAATCAATAATAAAAATAAAATATGAAAAAAATTAATTATTTTTTATCTTAATATATTAAAAATGATAAATAAAAGTGAATCGAGAGAGTACTAGTCAAAGGTCATTTAAAGCATGAAAATGATATGTGGAAAGCTAAGTTGGTGTAGGTTTCGCGGAAGAGGGAAAAAATTGAAGAGCAAATTAAGCAGGAGAGACTTCCAATTCCAGAAGTGGGGAGACAACCTGCCTACCACCCACTCCTTGCACCACACTTCCAAATGAATCATGAGAATTATAAATTTTAACTCCCTTTTTACTAATCTTCATTTTTAAGTGCCTTGTTTGGTTATATGATTTGAAATTATGATATGAAATTATGAAATGAAGTTGAAATTTTGTTTGAACATGCAATTTAGATTTTTTATATTGTATGTTTTTTTCATAAACATAAAAACCTCATAAGTTGTTAAACAATCAAAATTGTCGTAATTTTTTATGCAATCTTACCAAATAAACAAAAGTTTTATAAAATCGCATAATACGTTATCACAAAGCTATTCTAAAAAATACAATATTTATATTGATCAAACCTTAATTCAATAAAAATATAAAATTGAACATAAATTGTGGTGTTCAAGTTGTTAGTAGTTAAGGAAATTATTTTTGCAATTAATGTCATAGTGATTAGTCTTGTCCACTCAGTATAATGATGACATTTTTTTTATTATTATAAAATATTGATTTGAATGAAGTAGTAATAAATTTGATAAAAAACAATGAATTTGGTGAATATAAATGAAAATTAAGAATTGATTTGAAGTAAAAATAATTTTATATTGGAGAAAATAATCGTTATATGAGATATAAACGGTTTAAAAAGTAATTATATGAATTATAAATTTTATTTACATGTGAAACAAATGGCTAGTAGATATATATAAATTAAATGTGGGTTATTGTTACAAAATATAAACTTGTGGGTCAATTTTTGTATTTGAAAAATTCCATATCATGATTTTAGATTTTGGAACTTTATCTCATGAGATGAAATCAGCGTGAAATCGTATGTCCAAACGCTGATTTCATCTCATGATTTCATATCATGAGATGAAATCACATGGCCAAATGCCTACTTAGAAAAATCTTATATCATGATTTGAAATTCTCAAATCATGATTTTTGGAAAATCTTGGATTTCATATCATGATATGAAATCAGCATAAAATCGCATGCCCAAATATTGATTTCATCTCATAATTTCATATCATGATATGAAATTCCATGACAAAACACCTACTAGTCACTCAAAAAAAAACACGATGATAAATTTCTTATTATTGGAAAAACTAGTAAATTAAAAAATAAAATTGTCATATTACATAGATGAATGATATAAGTATCTTAACATTATCTATATAAGTAAATGATTACCAACATGGGTTGTGGTGCACTGGTGGGAGTGTTTCACCCTTAACCAGAGGTCTCGAGTTCGAGTCCTAGGTATGGAGAAAATCATGTTGGAAGCGTCACCCCCGAATGAGCCCTGCATAGTGCGATCCAGATTTAGTCGAAGTTCCAATGTTGACTTTCGACACCGGGTGGAAACCAAAAAAATATATATAAGTAAATGATTTAAAATATTGGTGTAGGAATTAGGATACTATTAGCCATTAGATAATATTTGTTCTCATTAAGATTAAGATATATGAATTTAAATTTATATTTGAATGATTAAGTTATTGTCTCTAGACTAAAAAAATAAATTATTAAGATGGTTTTATTTTTAAAATAGTGACTGTACATAATTCATTTAGTTGTAAACATAAAAAATATACCGTTCAAATAAAAAATAACTACATATTAATTAGAAAAAAATTATAGACATTTATATTCGCAAAAGATGGTGAAGTAACTGATGAGATGATAATGAAGTTGGTTAATGTTTGTAGTTGACAGTTTTGAAGGTATGGTGGCTGAAAAATTAATATGTGATATTTGATGATGTGTTGGTGACCGTTTGTGTTGGTGCTATTGGTGGAGGTGGAAGGTAATAGGGATTGATTGCATTGGTAACAGTGTTGATAGTGGTGGTGAAGATGTTGACGATAGTAAATTATAATAATAATGATGATAGGTGTAATAGCTGAACTGAATGATGATGTGCACCCTTGTGTCTTGGAACTTGCCTCAACCCTTTTTTATTTAATTTGATTTTCTAGATGCATCACTTTGAATGACTATTGCATCTAGAAGATTTCACTCCCAACAACTGCAGCCACTCATAAAACCTGATCCGTATTGAGTTTTTGTGATCCTCCAAATTATCTTCTATCTTTTTCTCTTATTAATAATAGTACTATACAGTATCCATTTGAGTTTACTGTTATATTAGTTGAAAAATTATGATTCTTTCGATAAAAAAATATTTTAATTAAAATGAAATGAAATATTACTTTTTGAATGTCATTGTTCTAGACTTATCTTGGTCCGTTGTGACTAGACATGAATTCCTAATGAATAATTTAATTAGCTTTCCAAAAATAATTTTGACTTTTACAGCTTTAATTAATTTCTTGTGGATTGAACCACTAATTTTAATTTAGTTTTCAATACCTCAACTCAAGCCAAAACCATATTTCCAGCCAAATCTAAAACAAAGGGCCATTATTAGTAGTATTTAACTTCTTTGTCTCCCAAAAAAAAGCTTTTCTGGGGACGCGTTGTTCAAGTCGAGTTTCCTTATTGTCCCTTCCAAGACATCCCTTCTAACTTTCCTATTTTCAAAAGGAGCTTGGGCTACTCAACCGATAGGAATAGGGGCTTGTTTCCACAACTGAAAGAGAATCTGAAGTAGGATCAGAAACAAAATAAGATTGAGGAGCTCCTTTCGGGTCAGAAAAGCGGGCTGCTAGTGGGGCTATGCCCATTCTCTTGCCCACTATTGATTTTGGACACTTTCTAAGAAATTAAAATTAAATAAATTTTACTATATCACCCTTTGAATATAATAAATACAATGTCTTAAAAAATGTAATAGAGAAATAACTATGATTAATGATAAGGGTAAATTGGGAACTAAATGTAAAATTATCATTAATTTCATAAAGTGGACAAATATTGTTGGACATCCTAAAATAATATAGTGGACAACTATTATTTGGCAGAGGGAGTAATAACTAAATTATATTCCCTTCATCCTTTTTTATTTGTCAAATTTTGATTTGATTCAACTATTAAGAAAATAATGATTGGTATAATGAGTTTACCATTTTATCTCTATTAATTGATAGTCTTAAACATAACTCACTACATTTTTCAGAGACATTAACTCAATGTTAATAAATTAAAGGTATAATAGAAGAAATAAATTATCCTTTCTTGATTTGTTAGAAATAACAAGTAAAAAGAGAAATCAAATTAAAAATTATTTGACAAGTAAACAGTAACGGAAAGAGTATATGAAAGATTTTAAAGAACGTGTTACAAAGTTTAACATTAAAATAATAGAAAAATATTACTATTTGTTAAATAAGTTTGTTTTTTCCCGTTGAATTGTCAATGTATATCTAGTTCACATGATGAGAAAATAAAAAAGCATAAAGAGGATTGTTCAACAAAAATAAAACATATTTTCTCTTCGCGCAGACCCACGTGATACTCACGTGTCAATAAAGACCCCGGCTAGGGGAGGGCGGAGTTAGAATTTTAATTTTATAACTTTTATAGTTTTTAAATGAACATCACAAATAAATTATTTTTTTATAATATTTTAATTTTAATTTTAACTTTTCTCGTGATATATTTAAGACCATAAGATTATAGGAATTTCAATATATTATTTATAACTTTAATTTATTACCACAAGGTTGAAAAATCTTCTTTATTTTCTTTAACTTGTGTCAAATCAAACAAAATCATTCTTTTTTAAACGGAGCGAGTAATAACTAAGTTTTAAATTTAATATTTATATATATATATATATTTAATATAATTTTTTAACACAAATATATTATTTGAATACAAGTTAAGTTCAATTGAACATATATCCAAACTTCTAACTCCGCCTTTGGTTACGATTAGGGCTGTTCATGGTTATGGTTAAAAAATCAAATCGAACCGCAATCCGAACCAAATCGATTAAAAAAATTGATATTTGGTTTGGTTAGGTTTGGTTTTAAATTTTGAAAACCGATACCATTTGGTTTGGTTTTGGTTTTACTAAAAAACAAGCGCACAAATAACCAAACTGAACCGATAAATTAGATATATAAATTTTATAATTATTTTTATATTATTTATAAATATTTTGTTAAATTTTAATTAACTGAAATCTTTAACTTTACCATTTTCTCAAGCCCAAGACTTTAGTCCAACTATAACAATCCTAAATCCAAGTTTATCAAAATCCAATTTAGTCTTTACTTACCCTGCCAACCAATAAGTTAGTATTGCTTAATTAAACCGACAATAGTTTTTTTTGTGGATTGCTCATGTACTAGGTGTTTGTGTCTATCGAGATAAGTACGTCCTGAAAAAAATTATTACTTTCAAACCCAATAAACCAGTAAATTTGAACCAAACCGAACAAAACCGACAATAACCAAACCGACGGTTATTTTTTTCATTTGGTTTGATTTGGTTTTAGAAATTTAAAAAATCAACTAAATTGATTTGATTTTAATTTTAATCAATAACCGATCCAAACCGAACCACGAACACCCCTGGTTACGATCACACTACCACTAACTACTATAGTATTATGTATATGTACTAGTCATGTACTTTGACCAACCAAAATTATGTACCTACTATTATAAATTCAAAGGATCATCCTTAGTTTGTATTTCTTCTTCTTTACATTAGCTTTTCAAAAAAACAAATAAACTCTCATTTCTTTTCTACTTTTTATTTTTATAGGCATGAGTGAAACCATGCCAAATAACCCCACAAATTGGATGCAATTCTATCAACCTCAAAGATCTCCACAAACCACTATGTTCTCTGATGCCACAATTGTCACCACCACGGCCTCTTCCGTAGTCAGTGCTCCAGATCACCACCAACACCAACACCAACACCAACACCAACACCAACACGGCACCGGGCCATCTGATGGGCGTGTTTCCAAGCCCATCAGACGGCGATCAAGGGCTTCTAGGCGAACACCAACCACTGTGTTGAACACGGATACTACTAATTTCCGTGCCATGGTGCAACAGTTTACTGGTGGATCTGTTGCACCATCACAAGGGGCCTACTTGGGTTTCGGGCCCAATAATCAGCAAATTGTGAACCCGAATACTTATAATATCCAATTTCAAGCGCAGGCAGCGCCACAGAACCAATTGCCTTACATGTTCAGTACATTGGGCAGTTCTACTACTCGACCATCTCCTGCTGTTCAAGGCCGTGCTGGTAATTTTCTCCATAGACTCAACGACAATAGTAGTTCTCCTTCTAATGAGAACAAGTCGGAAAATAACTTCACGTTCTGATTAGTTAAAGAGAAATTGACATAAATAGTCGTCCAATTTTTGTGATTCCGTCGTTTTCACTACATTAATATCGTTGCTCAGTACCTGTACATTGCCCCTCAACAACAACAATATCCTTCCTTGTTGGTTCATTTTATATTTTATATTAGTCTAGTTTAAATTTAAATTTTGTTGTATTAATCATATGTAATTTTCTCGATATCTTTATTTCTTTCCTTTTGACAAAATACTGTTATTTGGAGTAATAGAGGTTTTTTATATATTAGATAATTCAAAGGGATTTTTTTTCTTTTTTCCTGTGCGTATGTATTAAATTCAGCAAGCTATTATAACTGCCCAATTATAATCAATTAAGCCTACTGAGAAGTTCGTATACTCACTTTATTTCAATTTTTGTGATAATCTGAAATGACACATTTTTAAATTTAAAATAATTAGCATTATATTTTTTATTTTATTCTTAATGGAAAACTTTAATCACCACACAAATATTATGTCATATTTAATATCACAAATTTTCAAAAGATTTTCATAATCACAGGCATATTTTAGATTCATATTGATTCAAACTATGCCACAAAAATAAAAATAAAAGATATATATATTCGTCTTTTCCCTATTCTTCTGAAAATGTCAAAGAACCGAGAAAAGACGAACAAATATTAAGTATACATAGATAGAGACCACCCTAGGATGCATCGTCATTCCTAGCAATCGGTTCATCTTCAATTCAAAAGACCCTATAAAGTACCTAAATTAGATGAAAAGGACGAAGTAAAATCAAATTTCCTTGAATCCCCACAAGCTTTAATTTTTTTTATAAAAACCCAACAAAGAGAAATGTTTTTAGCATGACAGATAAATTAAGGTAAGCATGACAAATAAATTAAGGTAATACACACACAAAGAAGAAATTAAAAAAGGGCATGAATGTCGACACTCATGATATATATATTTTTCCCCCTTTTCCTTGTTGTTCTATAAGAAAAAAACAAAAAGAAAGAAAGAGAATAAAAGAAATGTTCCACTAAAGGGTCTCTACTCTTGATTAGAGATTTCGAATTCAAGACCTCAATATGAAAAAAAGTCTTGATAGGAGGAGCGCTATTCTTCAAATAGATCATATTCAATGCAAATTCAAATTAATTAAATTTCGATACGAATATCAAACATCGAATCAGAAAATAAAAAAGAAAGAAGAAGGAATGTTCAATAAAGTGAAGCGCACACTTTCTCTTATTTGTCGATTATTCAACTTAGAAAAGGATTGGCATGCGTGGGAAAGAGGCTAGAGGGGTTGTATGGGAGCTTAGTAGGTCCCCACTCAACGTGTAAAGTAGAAAAAATGAGATACAACTATTTTGACAAAGTCAATTTTCCACACTCACTAATCTTTGTTTATTTTCATGTAATAATCCCACTAATTCACATTGCTCCTATTTATTTACTAGGGCTAATCTATTTCATTAGATGCACCAAGAAGAGTCCATAAGGATTTTTATTTGGTCTTTGGTAAAATTGGTAACATGTAGTTGTTGGGAAAATATGACATAACGAAAGGAAAAGTATTTTGTGAATTTTGTGGTTTATATGAATCATAGATAATAAGAGTTAATATCTCTATTCAATATTATGAATTTATCTAACAATTTTTTTTTAAAATAATCAATAAAATCATTCATTTTAAGTTTTTGTATTAATTAAATCATTCACCTAAAATTTATCATTAAAAAAAATCTAAAAATAAATTAGTTTTTATGTGCAAACCTGAATTTCACAAATAAATAATTTAGTTCACTCCCAACCAAAAAAACTCTCTCGATTTATGACCCATGTAGCATGACACCGACCGCTTGAAGGAATGCTTAAACTATATATTGATGGTTCCTTTGATCAAATCTCGAAAATGGGTGGAACGGGTGGAGTAATAAGAGACCATCTAGGCAGTTGGATTGTAGGATTTTCTTGCAAAGTAAAAGTCGCTAATGGCCATCATGCGGAACTACTAGCTTTGCTTCATGGTTTGAACCTAGTGCAGAAAATAAACATTAATCATTTGCTCGTGGAGATCGACTTTCAGGTATTACTTAACATTTTAGAAAGTGCTAAACCAATACACTCACACATTTATTCGGATTGCAGGTCAATGCTCCCACTGATGGGAAGATCAACAATGAAACATATAATGAGGGAGGTTACTCAGCAACAGATATACTAGCCGAATATGAAAGGAACACTATGGATCCAAATGTGTCTATGAACAAGTTGTTTGTTTTTTAAGCATCTCGTTCCATTACATCAAAAGCTTTTGAAAGAGATGCGAATGGAACTATATCGTTTAGATCAGTTCCTTTTTGTATGGATGAACCTATTATTTAATAGATAAATTCCTTCCACTTCCAAAGCAAAAAAAATAATAAAAAATAAAAAATTTTTACGAGCAAACTTAATTAGTGAAACAAATATCATGGTATTATTGTATAACATCATATCTTGATTTAGTAAAAAAAGAAACTTTTTGTTAATGAAACAAATATTATGGTATTACTCTATATTTCATATCCTAAGGTCTCTTAATAATTAAAACTTTTAACGTTTTTAAAACAAAATTTGTAAATTGTTACCAATTGATTTAATGTACATAATTTGCATGTGTATTTTGCATCAATCAATAAATTAATATAAAGGAAGAATGAAATTATTTAAAAATTAAAAAAATTATGTTAAAATAAATGTTATATTTAATTAAATGATAAAAAAAATCATATAGAAATGTTAAAAAGTTATTTTAAAAAAAACATGAACATCTTTCTTCAATATTTTGATTTATTTATTATTTTATTTTGTTTATCTTTATTTAAGTAAGACTTATATAAGGTAAAATATTGGTTTTAAAATTTAAATGTTATGACTTTTTATCTAGTTCAAATAACGAAAGATTTAAGAAGCAAAAAATTATTCAATTTTAAAATACTAAACATTAGGAGTTATTACTTATTACAAATAAGTAAATATTTAATAGCTATACATTTAGTTAATTTTAAGGTCCTAAATATTAGGACAATATTTAAATAACAATTATTTGAGTAAAATGACAAATGAAGTACAAAATGTTCGATCAATATTTCTAAGGATTTTTATGTTTTTTTGACCTGTCTATCATAGAGTTGTCAGTACGGACTGACCCATTCCATCCGATTTACCCCATACATGTTTTGAAATTTTACGGGTCAGACCGAACTGACCCATTATTTTGGTGGGCTAAAAAATAGTTAGTCTAATCCACAATGACATGAACTACGCGTCGCGCCGGGCCGACCCACTTTTATAAAAATAATATATTTTTTATAATTTATTAAATATTAACATAAATTTCGACAAGATGCTATTTGATGTTGCTATTTGTTAACGAAGTCTCAAATCCACCAATAAATAATTTTAATAATACTTATTAAGTTTGACTTCAAGTAAAGATTTGGTTGTATGTGTAATATCTCGCAAATTGAAATAACTAGGAAGAAGTTAAAAATTGGAAATAATCATTTTTGAAAAAATTATAAAAATCTGAAAATTTTGGTAAGTATGTTAAGTTGAGTTTTGGTCAACTTCAAACGATCATAACTCCTAGCTCAGGATGAGTTAGGCGTGTTTATAGATTTCGTAGGAAATATCTTGGAATAATCTTTCCAACGCCGCCAAGTTTGCGCGATTCCGAGTTCGTATGAGTGAGATATTCCCATTGGAAGTTGGATGTTTAAATAAGGAAAGTCCAATCCGAATTTTGAAAGGGTATTTTAGTCTTTTCCTTACCCAATTATTTTATTCCATTTTTGGTAATTAAGTTAGGATCTAATCAAAATTAGATCAGTTTACACTTTTACCAAAACAAATTAGGATTTTGAGAGAAGAGAGAAGAAGAGGAGAAGGAGCAAGAATCGTCAAGATCTTCAAGAATCGCTTGTGGATTTCGTCAAGGGGTGATCCCTACGAGGTATGTGAGATCACATAGTGTTGGGTTAGTTCACCCACGCGCCAAATATGATTAAATTCAGCCAAGTTATGTTGATTTGAAAGTAAATCCTATGAGTTCTTGATGAAATTCGTTTGAAATCTTGTGGGTTCTTGTTATTAAAGTTTCTTGAGATTGATTCATATATTTAGGTGTCAATTCGAGTTGAATCTTACATATATTGAGGGTTTAGTCGATTCTAAGTTTTTGGGTAAAGAACCAATTGAGTTTAGCGGATTTAGAGTTGAAAAGCGAGCAAGGAAAATCGCAAAACACCTGGGGAAAGGGGTGGGGCCCCGCGCCAGCCCGCGCGCTAGGTCTTTTACTTTTTCCCTTTTCTTTTCGTACTAGTTCCTTAGCAATGTACCTATGTTTTCTAGTTGATTCCAACACTCTAAGGTACGTCT
>JAJONR010010419.1:0-25257 GCA_029582245.1 Solanum etuberosum
CACTACTCTTGCTCTCTGTTAGTTTGCATGACTGAGGAAAAGATCTTAAAATTTTCACCCAAAACAAGCAAAGCAGAAGCAACGATTCTTTTGTTAAGTCTTTTTTCACTTTTCAATCAATCACTGCTGAGAAATATCATATAACCTTTGAATAAATGATAGGGTAAAAACGTTTATCTATCATAAAACATGAAAAAATAACTTCTTAATTGAATTACACTAAGATGTGTCTGAATCAGCTCACTTTCTTCTTTATGGTAATCTGCATCAAAAGAAGTTAGCTCATCAAACTAGACATTCACTTGTTCATTAAATGGCAGAGCCCTCTTCATGGATGCAAACTAAAACATTTAACAATCTTTAAAATGGAAACTCTCAGCTTTGTTGCATGAAAATAGTTTAATATACTGGGGCACAAGATAAGCTTAGTTGTTAATAGCCCACCAAAAGCAAGTGGGAATTGAACTAAAAATTCAGAACTATTTGCATTTTTTTCAGGGGAAACTATTGAAAAAAATGCAATAATAATAGGTATGAACCCATAACTTTAGAAATACAATAGTTCAATGCTAAGAGCTTTATAATTGAACCTATAGAACTTAAATCCTGGATCCATCTTTTCTCGTGTTGACATGGAAGTCAGATGATAAACTATGACTAGAACGACCATTATATTTTATCCAAATGGATCAACTGAAGCATCTCATCAGTTCTAAATAACATTTTATCCACAATAGACAACCAAAATAAGGAACCGAAGGTATAAAAAGGAAGAAACCTATGCTCGCTAGTCGTAGATATTCAATTTTTTAACAAGTAGGTAGATTGACATATCTACTGATTTCATCAAGATAAAAAGAAGGTGACATTCAGTTATTTAAGTATAATCGTTAAATCTTCTTGAGCCTTCGTATTTCTGTTTACTGATCCATTTTTTGGAAAAGAAAAATCAATAAAATAGGAAAAACATCTTGACTTATTTCATAGTAATTTCCATTTCTGTTTTTTTTATTTTGTTCCCAAAGTTTCTTTTCATGATTTAGTTTTCCAAATTAGCCAAAAGCTAGTTTAGAAGAGCAGTAAAGTTTTCCATATCATGCACCCCCACCCCCTAACAAAACAATGTTAATGCTTGATAATTTTAAAGCCCACATAGACCCAATTCATGGTAATAGAAAAGTGAAACAAGTAGAAAACTAAAAGAACTGTAGAAAGAATCAATACCTAAATCCTGATCTGCCATTAAAAACAAAATGAAGAGTAAAAGGACTGTAGAAAGAATCAATACCTAAATCCTGATCTGCCATTAAAACAAAATGAAGACACAAAACAACTGGACTCTTCAAAGAAGTTTACGTCTTTTTCTTAATTCTTTCTATGCTTACACGCGAAGAGAGGACTTCTTACATAGGTTTGATATATATATAGGGTAGATAAGTCTGGTGGCGGAGAGTAATATGACAGAAGCGACAAAACTAGATCACATTTTCTAAACTCCTCTTTTGGATGATTCAGTGGAAAATAATCAGAAGGTAAGTCCTTTATGTTGAGTAAAAACTGCATTGTCATACACGAGAAAAAGCATTCAGAATAAAAATAAACTTTTCGAAATAAAAAGAACATTTATGAATGATTTTTCTCATGGTATTACAATGCAATTTTTAGTCTACGTAAATGACTTAGTTTCCAATTATTTTCCACTGAATCATCCAAAAGAGGAGATCTAGAAAATGTGATCTAGTTTTGTCGCTTCTGTCACATTATTCTCCACCACCTAGTACTGTCCCCTATATATCTCCTACATATATGAGAAACCCTCTCTTCGGGTGTAACCAAAGAACGAAATCAAAAGGACACCTAAACTTCTTTAAATGGTCCAACTGTTTTTTCTTCTCATTTTGCTTTTAATGAAAAATCCTGATTTATGTATTGGTTTTTTCTACTATTCTTTAAGTTTCCTACTTGTTTTCACTTTTCTTTTTTCCTGATTTTGATCTATGTGGGCTTCAAAATTGTAGGGCATTAACATCTTTTCGGGGCTGCATGACATGGAAAAATTTACTGCTCTTCTAAACTACCTTTTGAAATGTTTGGAAAACTGGAACATGAAAAAGAAACTTTGGGAACCGAATTCCTTATTAAACGGAATCAAAAAATTCTATGAAGTCACTCAAGGTGTTTTTCCCCTTTTCTAATTTTTCTCGTCTAAATGGATCAATCAATACAAATGCTAGGGCTCAAGAAACTTTAATAATTATACTTAAAAAAGTGATTGTCACCTTCATTTTATATTGATGAAATCAATAGATCTTTCTATCTACTTGAAAAGAGATGGAAAATTAGAGTAGAACAAAAATTCATATTACTGACTCCACTGATATGGAATTGAGGTATAGTTAATTAATTGAGTAAAGAAGTATTGAAAAGAGATCCATGGATGAGATTTTCTAGAACATCTGACTTCTTTTATGATTATGCTACAACACTCTTTATCACTTCCTGATAACCATAGGATTGCAGTCCTTTCAGCGGTCTCTTAGAGACCGATCCACTCTATTGACTAACGCAAGAAACCTTCCACCATGGGAAAATCAAAGGGCAAAACAAAACTCTTTTTAAATGTTAATTCCTTTTTGACTTTCTGTCTTCGTCCGCTCTACTTTTTTTATCACTCTCTCTTCCAATGTCCTCATTTCTGATCAATAAAAATTTTCCTAAAAATGAGTTAACCTACTCGTGTACAGTGTCAAAGATAATATAGCGGCACTGGGTTCATTTGAATCTAGTACTTTCTGTGCAAAAAATAAATTTGTGTAAAATATACTAATAATGCAATAAATAATAGGTATGAACCCTGCTAGACCAAAAGCAATCTTCATTATGTGGCTAAATCTCCAGAACAAGCTCCTAATAGTGGATAGGCTGAGTAAATGGGGCATATCCGTCGAGAAGATATGTGCCATCTGCAAGACGGAGGATGAAACAAGAGACCATCTCTTCAACGAGTATGACAATGATAGACAACTACGGGCAAGGTTAACAAACGGGATCTAGACACTGTGGTACAACAATCTCAATTGGGAACAAACTCTAGAGTTGATAACCAAAACCAGCAAGGAGAGAACTAAGCAGATCGGATGCATGAAGATGATATATGACGAATTTGTCCACTCGTTTTCGATGGAAAGAAACTCTAGGATATTTGTGAATAAGGAGAAATCTTGGGAAGCGTTGAGTAGAGAAATTGTTTGTATATGTCACGTTAGAGCAGATGTAGGATTAGCTCTGTTGAGTTTGCTTTTAGTTATTGCAGTCATTTTAAAAAAAAATAATAAGTTACCTAGTTTTAAGATAAATTTGAATTTTAAACATTTGTTAGGTTGTTTTAATTGTTGAGTTTATTTAGTATTTTTAAATTCTTGTTACGCAGATTTTCTGCAGATTAGGTTGTCAACTGACTAGTTAAAGCCCTATTATTCTTAATAAAATATTGAGAGACATTTTCAATCTTTTTGTGCTGCACCATTTTTTTTAAAAACACCAGCAGTGGTATCAAGAGCTTCATTGATCTTAAGGGATCTCTGAAATCTTCCAAAGAACTACCATACATTTTTTAACCCGTAAGGGCTACCCATTTTAATACATTAGGGAAACTTTTTCAACCCGTGCTTTTTTCAACGTACAGGTTTTTCTGAACCAATTTTAACCAAAATAATGGCAAGCAGGAGTCTCTCTTTGAATGCCCCAAAAAATTTCACTGGTGAAAACTATCAGATTTGTTCAGTGAAATGAAATCATATCTTGAAGCCTATGATCTGGGGAAGCTGTAATGGAAGATATACTCTTACAACCTCTCCCTGCAAATCCTATCCTTGCTCAAATTAAATCTCATTTGGATGGAAAAACCCAAAAAATTCAAAGTTAAAACTGTAATTCAAATTCAGTTGCGCATTCGATTTTTTCTAAAATCATTGCTTGTGAGACGGCAAAAAATTCTTTGGAAGTTATTTTAAAAAGAATATCAAGGAAGTGACCGAGTCAGGAAAATGCAAATTTTGAATTTGAAAAGAGATTTTGAATCTCTTAGGATGCAAGGGGATGAAACTATTGTTAAGTATTCTGACAAGATTTCTTTTAATGTTTATAAAATCAGGTTGCTTGGCAAGGATTTCAAAGATGACAGAATAGTAGAAAAAATTCTTGTGACAATTCCACGGAGATTTGAATCTAAAATTTCATCTCTGGAAAAGTCTAAAGATCTCTCTACTATTTATGTTGAAGAACTAATTAGTTCTCTTCGAGCACAAGAACAAAGAAGAGCCTTCAAGCAAGATAATGTTACTGAGGGTGCTTTTTATGCACAAAACAGAAAAATGCACTTGGAAAATTTTTGTTGGTGGAGACCTGATGCAATATGTGGAAATTGCAAACAAGCCGGTCATGTTACAAAAATGTGCAAGCATAAGAACAATCTCCAAGCACAAGTTGTAGAAGCAGATATCGAGGAGGAGCAACTTTTTTAAATTGCAGTATCTAAAGCAAAGGAGGAGTGTTGAGTTTGCTTTTAGTTACTGCAGTCATTTTTTTTAAAAATAAATAAGTTACCTAGGTTTAGGATAAATTTGAATTTTAAATATTTGTTAGGTTGTTTTAATTGTTGAGATTATTTAGTATTTTTAAATTCTTGTTATGCAGATTTTCTGCAGATTAGGTTATCAAGTGGCTATTTAAAGCCCTATTATGCTTAATAAAATATTGAGAGACATTTTCAATATTTTTGTGATGCCCCATTTTTAAAAAAAACACCAACAAGCTCAATATTTACAACAATTTCAATTTTCACATAGCAGTTAGAGGCGTGTGTCCAATTGGAGTTTTGCTACTCCTTTAGGAGGCAATGAGGTGTTAATTCTTGTAGTTAAGATACAATGACTGTGGTAGTCTTGTTGGTTCTGTAATACCTTACTTGGTAATTAATAAAGTTTGCTAGTTGCCAAAACAAATAATAGGTATGAACCCATAACTTTAGAAATACAATGGGTTCAACGCTAAGAGCTTTACAGTTGAACCCATAGAAAATAAATCCTAAATCAGTCTTTGCTCGTATTGGCATGGAAATCAGTTAATAAACTATGGCTAGAACGACCACTAATTCCCAGCCAAATGGATCCGCTGAAGCATATCATCAGGTCTATCTCACATTTAATGCAAAATGCTCCACCAAAACAAGGAATTGAAGGAAATAATGAGAAAATAATACTCCCTAGCAGTAGATATTCATATCTTTTTTAACAAGTAGATAGACATAACTATTGATTTCATCAAGATAAAAAGAAGGCGACATTCACATATTTAAGTATAATTGTTAAAGCTTCGAGCCTTGACATTTCTGTTGACTGATCCATTATTGGACGAGAAAAAAACACTAAAGGGGGAAAACATCTTGAGTGATTTGATAGTATATTATGTTTCTATTTTATAAGGAATTTTATGCCCAAAATTTCTTTTCATGATTGAATTTTCCAAATTTGCTAACAGCTAGTTTAGAAGAATAGTAAAGTTTTGCATGTCATGCACCCCAAAACAATGCTAATGATCTATCAAGGAAACAGATAAGTGAAAACAAGCAGGAAACTAAAAGAATGGTAGAAAGAATCAATACCTAAATATTGATTTGCCATTAAAAGCAAAATGAGAAGAAAAAATAGTTAGATCATTCAAAGAAGTTAGGTCTCCTTCTGATTCCTTTTTTTGCTTACAACTGAAGAGAGGGTTTCTCATATATGTTGGATATATATAAAAGGGAGATAGGAAAGGTGGTGGAGAATAATGTGATAGAATCAATAAAACTACATCACATTTTCTAAACTCTTCTTTTGGATGATTTAGTGGAAATTAATAAGAAGTTAAGTCATTTATATAGAGTAAAAACTGCATTTTCATACCACGAGAAATAAATATTCAGAATAAAAAGAACTTTTCTAAATAAAAAGAACATTTTTGGATGCTTTTTCTCATGGTATGACAATTCAGTTTTTACCCTACATAATTGATTTGCTTTCTGATTATTTTCCACCGCATCATCCAACAGTGGAGATCAATAAACTGTGATCTAGTTTTGTCGCTTCTTTCACATTATTCTCCACCACCTTGTAATGTCTCCTATATATACATACCTATATGATAAACCCTTTCTTCGTGTGTAAGCAAAGAAAATCAAAAGGAGACCTAAACTTCTACAAATGGTCTAACTATTTTTTCTTTTCATTTTGCTTTTGATGACATATCAAGATTTAGGTATTGGTTATTTCTACCATTCTTTTAGTTCCTTGCTTGCTTTCACACTTTTGTTTCCCTAATTTGGGTCTTGTGGGCTTCATAATTGTAGAGGATTAATATAATATTGGAGGTGCATGACATGCAAAACATTAATGCTCTTATTAACTAGCTATTGACAAATTTGGAAAATTGAAACATGAAAAAGAAACTTTGGGTTGTAAAACAGAATCAAAATATTCTATGAAGTCACTCAACATGTTTTTCCTCTTCTCTTATTTTGCTTATCCAATAAATGGATCAATCAACATAAATGTTAGGGCTCAAGAAACTTTTAAAATTATTCTTAAATAAGTGAATTTCTCCTAATTTTTATCTTGATGAAATCAATAGATCTGTGTACCTACTTATTTTAAAAAAGATATGAATATCTACAGCTAGGGAGTATTGTTTTCATTTTTATTCCTTCAATTCTTTGTTTTGGTGAAGAATTAAGGATAAAATGTGATATAGACCTGATGAAATACTTCAACTAATCCATTTGGTTGAGAGGCGAAATTTAAAATTTCAATTTAGCGGTCATTCTAGCCATAGTTCATCCACTGACTTCCATGCAAACACGAGTAGAGACGGATTTAGGATATAAGTTCAATGGGTTCAACATTGTTGTTACATGTCTCATGATCTGTTTGGAGAGGGTTAGAGACTTCAGTAGATAGCTAGGAGATTAGTTTTTTTCTTTTTGTCATTATCATAATAACTTGTTATAGTTGTTCCTATTTTCTAGGCATGTTAGAAGTCTTTTAGCAGTCCATGTTCGTCAGTTGTACTCTTCTTTATTTATTTATTTTTCTTGAAGTTCTGTTACTTGACTGATTCAAAAGTCATTAAGTTATTGTCAGTATTTTTAGGAGCCTTTTACGTATTCAGTTTACTAGCATTAGGAGTTCTAATTTAGTTGAAGTTAGTCAAATAGCAGGTCATGGGATAGTGCCCTATTATCTCTCTTAGTTTGTTGTTTTCCAAGTGCTATTTAAAGTCTTGTATGCTGGTTTTCTGAAGTAATAAGAAAAACTCAAGTTTCTCTCTACTTTTCTTCTTATTGTATTATCTTGGTTTATCTCTTGTACCAATAATTTTGGTATCAGAGCTTAACTCTAGGTTAAAATCCATCCTTTCCTCAAGCAGGGATTGGAAAAGTAAGAAAAAAAAAAGAGTGAAATATTGTGAGATCTTTTTTGGGAGAAAGCAAAAAATTTCCATGGTAGGGAACGGTACAGCAGCATCGTCGCAACTCATGATTCCAATTTTCCGAGGGGTGAATTGTCAATTTTGGAGTCTTAAAATGAAGACTCTTTTCAAGTCTCAAGAACTGTGTGATGTAGTTGAGACTGAAATTCCGGAAGGGAATGCAAACCAACTGAGAGAACATCCAAAAAGAGACTCAAAACCTCTTTTCATGATCCAGCTAGCTCTTCATGATGATATTTTTCCTCGCATATCAACAGTGGAGACCTCCAAACATGCATGGGAGATTCTGAAACAAGAGTACTTCGGTGATGACAAGGTAATTGCTCTGAAATTACAAACTCTTTGAAGTGATTTTGAAACATTGTTCATGAATGAAAATGAATCTGTGCAAGATTATTTTTCTAGAACATCTGCGATTGTTAATAGGATGAGGTCCTATGCTGAAAAAATTGATAGTCAAATTGTTGTGTCTAAAGTATTGAGAATCTTAACCACCAAATTTGAGCATGTTGTTACTGCATTTGAGGAATCTAAGGACCTATCTACCTATTCTTTTGATGAATTAATGAGTTCCTTGCTAGCTCATGAAGATAGGCTAAATAGGTCCCGTGAAAAAGTTCAAGAGAAGGCATTCCAGGTAAAGGGTGAGTTCTCTTACAAGGGAAAAACAAAAAACTCGGCAAGCAGGGGACATGGCAGAGGCATTTTTTGTGGTTGAGGTCGTGGTGGTGGCAGAGGTAGAAACCAGGTTGGTGAATCACGTCAATACAAGACCACAATTCAATGCCGATACTGCAAGAAATTTGGCCATAAAGAAGTTGATTGCTGAAGCAGAAAGACGAGCAGAAGGAAGCCAATTTCACTCAAAATGTGGAAGAAGAAAGTAAGTTGTTTATGACTCATTCCCCAATAACTGAAAGTATGAATGCTGTGTGGTTCATTGATAGCGGATGCTCCAATCACATGTCAAGTTCCAAGTCTCTATTTAGAGATCTTGATGAGTCACAGAAAAGCAAGGTGCGGCTAGGAGATGACAAACAAGTGCACGTTGAGGGGAAAGGTATTGTTGAGATTAAAACTATCCAAGGTAATGTGAAACTGTTATATGACGTGCAATATGTTCCCACTTTGGCTTACAACCTGTTAAGTGTTGGCCAATTGATGACTAGTGGGTACTCAATTGTGTTTAATGATCAAGCATGTGATATTAAAGATAAGAAATCTGGACGCACCATAGCTCATGTATCTATGACTAAAATTTAAATGTTTCCCCTTGATATTTCAAATGTTGAAAACATTGCCTTAGTTGTCAAAGGAAAGAATGAGACTAATCTGTGGCACTTACGTTATGGGCATTTGAATGTTAATGGGTTGAAACTTTTGGTTCAAAAAGATATGGTTATTGGCTTGCCAAAAATCAATGAACTTGACTTGTCTGAAAGATGTATTTATGGGAAGCAAGCTAGGAAATTATTTCCAGTGGAAAATCATAGAGGGCTACAACTTGTCTTGAACTTGTGCATGCTGACTTGTGTGGGTCAATGAAAACGGAATCCTTCGGTGGAAGTCGGTATTTTTTTTATGTTTACTGATAATTACAGCTGTTAAAACTGGGTTTATGTCGTGAAATTCAAATCAAAAACCTTTGAGAATTTCAAGAAATTTAAAGCATTTGTAGAGAATCAAAGTGGCAGGAAGATAAAATCACTTCGTACCGATAGAGGTGGTGAATTCTTGTCTAAAGAATTTAATGTCTTTTGTGATGAGAATGGAATTTGCAGGGAACTTACAGAACCATACACACCAGAGCAGAATGGTGTGGCCGAACGAAAGAACTGGACGGTAGTGGAAATGGCTTGAAGCTCGCTGAAAGCAAAGGGTCTACCAGATTACTTTTGGGGAGAAGCAGTTGCAATCGTTGTTTATCTTTTGAATATCTCTCCAACAAAATTTGTTTGGAACACAACACCTCTTGAAGCTTGGAATGGTAAGAAGCCACGGGTAAGCCACTTAAGAATTTTTGGTTCTATAGCATATGCTTTGGTTAATTTCCATTCGAAGCTTGATGAAAGATCTTAAAAATGTATTTTCGTTGGCTATAGTCTTCAATCCAAAGCATATCGTTTATATATTCCCATAAGTGGCAAAGTGATCATAAGTAGAAATGTTGTGTTTTAATGAGGATGCCTCTTGGAACTTTAATTCTGGGAATGTGAGATCAAATCTCAATTATTATCGATTGATGAAGAACCTGCAGCAGATCCTACTCCTGGAAACTAGCCCAATTCTTCTCCCATAAGTTCACCAGTTAGCTGATCTGGTGCACCGACAACAGCTGCAGCACTTGACGAGTCTTCTGATGAGCCAATTCCACTAAGAAAATCAACAAGAGATAAGAAACCAAATCCCAGATATCCTAACAATGTAAATACTTCTTGTCAATTTGTTTTGCTTGTTTCAGATCCTGTTTGTTATGAAGAAGCGGTAGAATAATCTGAATGGAAGAATGCTATGGTAGAAGAGATGCAAACAATTGAAAGAAATTCTACATGGGAGTTAGTTGATTCACCTGAAGGAAGGAACGTGATACGGCTAAAGTTGGAATTTCGAACAAAGTGCAATGCATATGGGAGCATTCAAAAGCATAAAACTCATCTCATGGCAAAAGGATATTCACAACAACAAAGTACAGATTTTGAAGAAACTTTTTCTCCTGCTGCACGATTTGAAACAGTGAGAGTTGTTTTGACTTTGGCTGCGCAATTGTGTTTGCCCGTGTATCAATTTGATGTGAAGTCCGCTTTTTTGAATGGTGATCTAGAAGAAGAGGTTTATGTTTCACAACCTCAGGAATTTTTTATTAATGGCAATGAGAACAAAGTCTACGAGCAAAGAAAGGCTCTTTACGGGCTAAAGCAAGCTCCGCGTGCGTGGTACAACAAAATTGATTCATTCTTTCAGGATAGCGGATTCACAAGAAGTGAAAATGAACCCGCATTGTACTTAAAGAAGCAAGGTAATGGAGAATTTTTGGTAGTTTGTCTCTACGTTGATGATATGATTTATTTTGGTTCCTCAAATTCTTTAGTTGATGATTTCAACTCCAGTATGATGAGAAACTTTGAGATGACTGATTTGGGTTTACTGAAATACTTTTTGGGGCTTGAAGTAATCCAAGATAAAGATGGAATTTTTTATTTCTCAAAAGAAATATGCAGAGGATATTTTGGAAAATTCCATATGATGAATTGTGAAGCAGCAGCTACACCTATGATTATCAATGAGAAGTTGCAGCGTGTAGATGAAATTGAGAAAGAAAATCCGAGATTGTTTAGAAGTTTAGTTGGTGGGTTAATTATCTAACGCACACTAGACCTGACATTGCTTTTTCTGTTAGTGTTGTGTCCTGATTTTTGCAGAGTCCGACAAAGCAACATTTAGGTGCTACAAAAATAATTCTTCGCTATGTTCCTGGAACGACAGACTTTGGTATTTGGTATTCTAAAGTATCTAATTTCATATTGGTTGGCTTTAAAGATAGTGATTATTCAGGCTGCTTGGACGATTGAAAAAGCACTTCTGGTAGTTGTTTCAGCTTTGGTTCAGGAGTAGTGACATGGAGTTCAAAGAAGCAGGAGACAGTAGCTCTGTCAACGTCTGAGGCGGAGTATACAACAGCAAGTTTAGCAGCACGATAAGCTTTATGGCTCCGGAAACTACTTGCAGATTTTAGTTACAAGCAAAAGGAGTCTACTGAGATTTTTTCTGATAGAAAATCAGCAATAGCTATGGCTACGAATCCCTCTTTTCATGGGAGAACCAAGCACATTCATGTGCAATATAACTTCATCCTGACATTGGTAGCTGATGAAAGAATAGTGCTGAAATTCTGCAGCACAAACGAGCAAGCAGCGGATATGTTTACAAAGTCTCTTCCTCAGGCTAAGCATGATTTTTTCAGGTTGCAGTTTGGAGTGTGTGATTTTGAATTAAGGGGAAGTGTTAGTTGACTGATTCAAAAGTCATTACGTTATTGTCAGTATTTTTAGGAACCTTTTACGTATTCAGTTTACTAGCATTAGGAGTCCTAATTTAGTTGAAGTTAGTCAATAGCAGAACATTTGATAGTGTCCTATTTTCTCTCTTAGTTTGTAGTTATCCAAGTGTTATTTACAGTCTTGTATGCTGGTTTTCTGAAGTAATAAGAAACATTCAAGTTTCTCTCTATTTTTCTTCTTATTGTATTGTCTTTGTTTATCTCTTGTGCCAACAAGTTCAATATACATAGTTCTTGTGATTCAATTCACCTCGCTATTTCAGTAATAATAATGTTGGTTTCTAAGCCCCACTTATTACGGGACATGTGAGAGACTTGTGAGGTTCTTTTTTAAGTGTTTTATCCAAATTTGTTTATGTAAAACACCATTAAAACAATGGAGAATGCTGCCTTTTTTCCTACTAAGCTTCTACCAGTTTTCAACGGAGGAACTATCAAGCATGGACAGTGAAAATTGAAGCTTATTTGGAGGCCTGAAATTTGTGGGAGGCGGTCCAGGAAGTCTACGATGTGCTTCCTCTGCCGGGGAATACAACTATGGCTCAGATTAGAACTCACAAGGAAAAGAAGACAAGAAAAGCTAAAGCTAAATCATGTCTCTTTGCTGCAGTTTCTTTCACCATTTTCAGTAGAATAATGACATGTAATTCAGTCAAAAAAAGTTGGGATTTCCTCAAGAAAGAGTACCAGGGAGATGAAAGTAGTGAACTTGGTTAGAGAATTCAAGATATAGCGTATGAAGGAATACAAAATCATTTATAATTTTTCTGACAGGTTGCTTGGGATTGCGAATAAGGTAAGGATACTTGGAACTGAACTTGTTAATAATAGAATAGTTCAAAAGGTACTTGTAACTTTACCTGTGAGATATGAACTGAACTTATTGATAATAGAATAGTTCAAAAGGTACTTGTAACTTTACGTTGGATACATGAGGCAACTATTGCTTTATTGGAAAATACCAAAGATCTGTCACAATTTAGATAGGCAGAGTTATTGAGTGCACTATAGGCACAGGAATAATGAAGGAGGATGAGGCAAGAGGGATCTATTGAGGGAGCCTTGCAAAGCAAGATGCAATTTTGTTTAGGTGCCCAAGGAAATAAAGGAAAAGGAAAGAAAGGGAATTGTGAAAACTATGAAGCTACAACACGAGAAATGGTGTTGTTGCAACCGGTAACAACAGAGAAGGAAAATATCCTCCTTGCCAACATTGTGGGAGGATAAACCATCCATACTTCAAGTGTTCAAGAAAACCTTATATGAAATGTTGAAAGTGTCACAAACTTTGTCATGCTGAGTTTATCTGCAAAGAGAAGAGATTACAACTATCAAATGAAGTACAAATTGCAGACCTACAAGAACATCTTCAATTTGTGGCCACCTGTTTTACAAGAAAAAATTCAAGTGAAAGTTAGCTTGTTGATAAGGGTTGTACGAACCACATGACCAATGACGAAAAGATTTTCAGAGAACTTAATAGATTATTTATATAACAAGTCAGGATCGGAAATGGAGAATACCTCCCAGCGAAAGGAAAGGGACCTGTAGCAATTGGGAGTTACAAAGGTACAAAACTTATTTATGAAGGTTTATCTGTTCCTGAAATTGGTCATAATACATTATGTGTTGGACAACATCTAGAAAATTGATTCAAATTATTACTTGAAGATAAAGCGTCCCTGATCAGTGATGCTAGTGGTCAGAAAATATTCATAATTAAAATGTTAGGAAGCAATTTTTACTTGAATCCATTAGAGAAGGAACACATAGCTTTTTCAAGTCATTCTACCGTTGAGGAAACATGGCACAAGAGATTGGGACAATTTCATTACAAAGTTTTATTGTTTATGCAATGAAGTAAAATGGTAAATGGTCTAAAAAACTTGGAGGAACATCTCTCAAGCTGTAAGGCTTGTTTGCTTCGTAAGCAGACTAGACTTCCATTTAAAATTTCCACCTGGAGAGCTACAGAGAAGTTGCAACTCATTCATACTGATCTTTGTGGTCCACCAAGAACTCCATCACTCAATGCAGGTAGGTCTTATATTATCTTTATTGATGATCTAACAAGAATTTGTTGGATTTGTTTTATGAAGTTTAAGTCCAAAGTTATTGAAATTTTCATGAAGCTCAAAGCTTGGATAAAAAATCAGAATGTCTGCAAGATTCAGGTCATTAGATTAGATAATGGAACTGAATATACATCAGATATATTCAGTTATTTTTGTGAAAAAACTGAGTTGAGCACCAAGTCACTATCCCTTATTCTCCACAAACAATGAAGTGAGTGAGAGAAATAATAGAAAAATCATGGAGATGTCAAGATGCTTGTTGCATGAGAAGAATCTACCAAAGAAGTTTTGGGCTGAAGCAGCAAACACTGTTGTTTGCTTGTTGAATAGATTGCCTACGTGGGTGGTGGAATGAAAGACTCCATTCGAGGCATTGTATGGTGTCAAACCTATTTTAAAAAACCTTAAGATATTTGAATGTTTCTGTTTTTCTTATGTTCCAGGGGTTAAGAGAGACAAGTTATATAAGAAGGCAGATTTGAGAATTTTCATTGGCTATAGCTTATTTTCTAAAGCTTACGGGATATTTCAACGGCAATCAAGCAAGATTATGGTAAGTAGAGAAGTTCAATTCCTTTAATATCAACAATGTGACTTCAATGAGGAGTCTCGAGTTAAGAACAATAATTCACAACTTGATTATGATGAATTGGTGGATGATCAGCCTATTAAGGGAACAAGGTAACTCTTTGATATTTATCAGAGTTGCAATGTTGTTGTTTTTCAACCTGCATGATATGAGGAATCAAAAATGGATAAAAAAAATAGATAAATGCAATGAACGATGAGCTAGACATGATAGAAAAGAACCAACTTGGAAGCTAGTGGAAATACCCCAAGATAGAAAAGTGATTGGAGTTAAGTTGATTTTTCGAACAAAGTTAAATCCAAATGGTTCGGTAAACAAGCAAAAAGCTAGATTTATAGTGAAAGGCTATGCACAAGTTTTGGGAGTAGATTTCGTTGATACTTTTGTCCCAATGCCCAAATTGGATACAATTCGAAAGCTTTTGGGTATAGCGGCACAAAAAAATTGGAAGATTTTTCAAATGGACGTGTAGTCTGCCTTCTTCAATGGTCTACTAGAGGAAGAAATTTATGTTGAACATCAGAAGGGTTCAGTACGCCAGAAGATGAAGATATGATTTATCTGTTAAAGAAAGCTCTATACCAACTAAATCAAGGTCCTAGAGCTTGGTACAACCGAATGGATAACCATTTTCTAGACATTGGCTTTGAAAAAAACATAAGTGAATTGATTCTTTTTGTCAAGAAAGTTGGCTTTAACATTATTATTATTATTTCTCTTTATGTCGATGATTTACATGTGATACGATATAATGTTGCGCTGATTGAAGAATTAAAGGAGGAGATGATTAAAGCCTTTGAGATGACTGATCTTGGCGAGATGACTTATTTTCTTGAAATAGAGATAAAGCAAACTCACAATGAAGTATTTGTTTCTCAAAAGAAAATATACAAAGGAGATTCTAAAAATATTTAGAGTGGAAGAATGCAAGAGTGTGTGTACTCCGATGAATCAAAACGAAAAGTTGAAAAGGGATGATGGAGCCGAACTAGTTGATGAAGGAGAATATCGAAGCTTAATGGGATGCTTGATGTATCTCACAACTACAAGGCCTGACATCTTGTTTCCTGAGTTTTATCCACATCATTAAATTGTGCAAGTGATTTGAACATGATGGATGCCAAAAGAGTGGTTAGGTATCTTAAAGGAACTCTAACCTATGGCATCAAATTGAGCAAAAGTCATCATTTCAAACTTTGTGGATATTTCAGATTGTGATTGGGGCAAGTCAACTGGTGATATGAAAAGTACTTCTGGTTATTGCTTCACTTTTGGATTAGGGTGTTTTTCATGGTGCTCAAAGAAACATGAAATAGTTGCACAATCAACAGCTGAAGCATAATTCATCGCAGCAACATCTACTGTTAATCAAGCACTATGGCTTAGAAATTTTTTGAGGGATTTGCAGTTGGAGCTAGAGGAAAGCAATGAGATCCTTGTGGATAATCAAGCTACCATAACCATATCCAAATATCCCGTGTTTCATGTAAGGGCCAAACATTTCAACATCAAGCTTTATATCTCGAGGGCAGTGCAGAAACATGGTGATGTGGTTTTACTCGATTAAAAATCAGAGAATCAAGTGACGGGCATTTTTATCAAGTGATTTCATGTTAAGCACGTTCAATTTTCTTAGAGAAAAAGTTGGGAGTTTGCAGCTCCTGATCTAGGAGGAGATATTGTTATGTGTCTCAGGATCTATTTTGATGGGTCAGAGACTTCAGCAGATAGGAGATTAGTTTTTTTTTCTTTTTGTCATTATCCTTATAACTAGTTATAGTTGGTCCTATTTCTAGGCATGTTAGTAGTCTTTCGGCAGATAGAAGATTAGTTTTTTTTCTTTTTGTCATTATCCTTATAACTAGTTTTAGTTGGTCCTATTTCTAGGCATATTAGTAGTCTTTTAGCAGCCCATGTTCTATTTCAGTTGTACAACTCATATATTTATTTAAGAGATAAATGTCAAAAAAACACACCTAAACTATCCTTTTTTTTTAGTTTTATACCTAAACTATTGAGAATGTGAGTTTCATACCTAAACTATCACTTATTAGTTTGAGAAACATAGTTCTCTCTTTTATAACACTCTCATAATTGTGTGTAATATACTCTCTCTTTTATTTAAAAAATTGTCACATCACACTCCCATGGACAAAACATTCCACCTTGACAAAAATTAAACATATTATTATTATTAGTTAAAATTGAAGATTAAAAAATTATTATCACAAAAAATATAAAATAAAATGTAAAATATTTTTCTTACCCCCCCGCCCATTTGTTTAGTTTTTTTTTTAAAAAAAATCTTTTATAAAGTATTTTTTACTTCATCTCCCTCCCCCCCCTCCTTCAAATACTAATTTAAATATTATTATTTTAAAAAAAAAACATAATTCGACCCACTCCACCTAATCCTCTGCTTTCAATTTTTTCCTTGTTTTGTGTTAGATATATACATATCGAAAAAAAAGGTTTATTATATTTCAATTTTTTGTCTCGTTTTGAAAAATGTTTATCCTATTGATGCTTATGATGAAATTTGCTAATGTTCTTTGTCGTGATGGACTTAAACAAATGCAAAAAAACATATCAGAAATGTCTTGACTTGTTAGATTCTTTCTAGTTTCTATGACAATGGAACAAAACTCAAAGGTTTTCTTAGCTTTATAGTGAAGTTTTTTTTTTCTCCAATCTTTTCTCTTTAGATCACGATTCAGGAATAGTGTAAAGGGAATTGATCTGCCATCATTCTGGTATCTCCAATTGGATTTGATGAAGTTACACAAGTAAAATTTAGAAAATCTCAATACAATGTATTTATCATACAAACATATACAACATGCAGCTCCACTAAAAATAATCACCACAAGAACACAACCCTCCTTGGAAAAAATGGGAACGGTTGTTATCGAGGACAACAATATGTTGGTCATATACTTTTGAAATAAATTTTGCACATGTATGAAATCTGACCACATGCAAAGGTTTTTCACTATACAAATGGGATGGCCCTGAGATGTAGAGATGAGTCCATATGCAATGGCTATTTCTCGCTCTGTTGATTAAGCAAGATTTTTTTTCCCTTGTTCATCAACATGTTAGAATATGCACAGCGGAAGCATTATTCAGAATCACAAACTTACATAATAGCATAATAATGTAAACTGGATACATTGTAAAACTCTAACCTTTTGTATCTTTCACACAATTCGTTCAGGGACTGGGACTCCAAGATTGCAGCCTTCTACTAATTCCTCACTAACTATCTCAATCAACTCTTGTGTGGGCAAGAAAATTTTCAGAAAGAAAGGGTGACTTTTCTTTGAGAACCACCACCCCTATTTATACTTTTCATTAGAAGGAAAATGTTTGAAAGATGAAATGTTTCTGGTCATAATTAATAGCCATTAATAGTCATTAAATACCTTTAAGTGTATTTAGACACTGTTAAGTTTATCCAACAATAGTCATCAACAACCATTAAATACCATTAAATGTATTTTGACACCGTTAAGAATATCCAAAAATCATGATCAATAGTCATCAATAAGCATTAGATACCATTAAGTGTATTTTGACACCGCTAAGAGTATCCAACAACCATGATAAATAGTTATCAACAACCACTAAATATCATTTAGTGTATTTAGAAAGTCATTAAACATCAAGGGTATTCAACAGCCATTAAACACCATAAATAGCCAATAATAACCATTGCACACTATTATTTGCTTCTTTCATCTTCTAAGGAAATAAAGAAACACAATATTTTCTTCTTTCTTCTTTTAAGGAAATAAAAAGTTTTTTTCTCTTTTAAACTAATAAAAGTCAAAAATGATTTATTCCTAAACTCAAAAAAATACTAACAGTCCTTTTCTTTTCCGAAATTGATCAATTAACCAGGCATAGTAGGGACTGCAAATTTATTAGCAGAGGCTTCCAATTATAATATTTAATTCGTAAAAGCATGAATTAACCATATCATAATAAATCACAGATTGTACCACTAAAAATCCGTAACTGCACTCCTCTATTTAATTTAAAATTTTTACCATTGCAACTTATTTAACTTCCCATGTTAGAATTAGCGACACCAATCAATTTAATTTAATTTTTCTAAAAAATTTAATCCATTGATTAATTTAATCTTTTATCTTTATGCTTAAATTAATTCATGTGACAGACATACATATATAATCCACTTGCATGGTTTTCACGTGACTACTTATAAGCAACCATAAAGGGGTGTCTTTTTTCTCATATCCGAGATATGGTTCTATCAACTAATTATTATTTCATGAATGTAATTTGTTATTATCCAATCCATTAGGAATATTTTAACTCATCATTGAGTCTCACCTTTTAATAGATTAAAATAATAAAGCAAACTACACATTTCATATTAACTACATCAAGATTAAGAGTATAAGCTCATGTAATGGACTAGAGATATTATTTATTGAAATTCAGAACCTAAATACATATCCCAATTTGGTCCATTCAATACATGCAAAATGTGCTAACACAAGAATTTAGAATTTTACCATTCTCATAATTAAGATTGAATTATATTTAATCTTGTATTATAATCATCAAGATGTTTGTCCAACTTCATCTTTGATTGTGAACATTTAATTTATAACTTATAAGAATCGAGAATTTTATTCTTCCGCGTATGAGTTAAACAACTCCATATCCAAGAATCATCTACTATATAAGTGATGGACACATATATAAAGACAATGATCTATTCAAACAAAGACTTTATTATAATAATTAATATAAAATGTAAAGTCTTTATAAAGGATTAAAATCAATATTATAACTCAACCATATGGTTAATAGTATATCCCAACAATCTCCCACTTAGACTTATAACCGTCCATGTACAATTTTAACACTCATTTCATCCACATGCTTATCAAAAGACTTCTGAGGTGAGCCTTTGGTAAATGGATCTGCCAAATTGTTCTTCGATTCGATCTTCAAAACTCTTACATCACCCCCTTTGAGTTATATCACGAATCAAGTGATATTTCCTCTCAATGTGCTTACTCATTTTATGGCTTCGTGGTTCTTTTGAGTTGGCAACTGCACCACTATTATCACAATAAAGTGTGATTGGTGCTTCAATAGAAGGAACCATTCCAAGCTCTTTTAGAAAATTTCTGAGCCAAACAACCTCTTTAACTGCCTCAGAGGCAGCTACATATTCAGCTTCCATGGTGGAATCAGCAACACACGATTGCTTTATGCTCCTCCAAACTATGGCTCTACCTCCCAAAGTAAATACATATCCTGAGGTCAATTTTCTAGAATCTCTATATTACTGGAAATCTGAATCTGTATATCCAATATGTACAAGATTGCCAGGGTGGAAAAGAAACATATAATCCCTAGTCCTTTCACGGTACTTGATAATACGCTTGACTGCAGTACAATGTTCTTTCCCAGGGTTAGACTGAAATCTGCTAACGATGCCTACACCAAAGCAAATATCTGGTCTAGTGCACAACATAGCATACATGAGACTCCCTACAGCAGAAGCGTAAGGGACCGCCTTTATCCTCTCTATCTCGTCAGTCATTTTGGGCTACTGATTCTTTGATAAAGTAATTCCATGTTTAAAAGGAAGAAACCCCTTTTTGGAATTTTGCATGCTAAACCTCGCAAGAATAGTATCAATATAAAGTTCTTGAGACAAGCCTAATATCCTTTGTTTGCGATTTTGCAGAAGCTTAATCCCAAGGATATGAGCTGCTTCTCCCAAGTCTTTCATATCAAAACGCGACAACAACCACTCCTTAAAATAATTCAACATGCTCACATTATTTCCTATGAGCAAGATGTCATCTACGTAAGGAATCAAAAATGTTACTCTGTCTCCCTCCCATTTCTTATATATGCATGATTCATTTTTAAACTGATCAAAACCAAAAGTTTTAATCGAATGGTCAAAACAAATGTTTCATGCCCGAGATGCCTGTTTCAATCCATAAATGGATCTCTTAAGTTTACAAACCATGTGTTCATTGCCATTTACCATGAAACCTTCTGGTTGTTCTATATAAATGGACTCATCAAGACTTCCGTTTAAAAAAAGGGTCTTGACATCCATTTGCTAAATCTCATAATTATAATGAGCAGCAATGGATACGAGAATCCTAATGGATTTAAGCATGGCTACCGGCGAAAAAGTTTCCTCATAAACAATTCCTTCTTTTTGAGTAAACCCTTTCGCAACAAGCCAAGCCTTAAACGTTTTCACTTTTCCATCCACACCTCTCTTTTTCTTGTAGATACACTTACAACCAATAAGTTTAACACCTATTGGTGGTTCCACAATATCCCAGACGTGGTTTGAGTACATAGATTCCATTTCAGATTTCATAGCAACAACCCACATTTCAACATATTTATCATGTAGTGCTTTGGCGTAATTTAATGGTTTTGTATTAGTCTCTTCAGGGATTCTATCATATGATTCTCCCAAGAGCATAAACCATTGTGGTTTTCTAATAAATCTCCCACTACGACGACTAGCAACTACTGGATTTGCTACATCTTGAACTAAATTATGAACATTCTAAACTACTTCCTCCATAATTTTAGGTTGTGAGACATTACTCTTACTACTTTGTGTAGCGAGATGTCTTGAGTCTACTTTTAAGCAACCTCTGGAGCATCCTCTTGAGCAACCTCTTTTCGACCGACATTCCTCCCACTACGTGGATGCAATGGTATGTCAACAATTATTTTAGGTAGTTGTGTTGATGTTACATTAGTAGCTATTCCTTTGCTTAGTTCCTGTAACACAAGTTTACTTCTAGGAACATGGTTAATTAAATAGTCCTGTTCCAGAAACTTGGACTTTGATGAAACAATTACCTTTTGTTCATTAGGACAGTAAAATAAACCTCTTTTAGTTCCTTTTGGATATCCAATGAAAATGCACACTTCTGTCCTTAATTACAACTTATTTGTTTTCCCTTTTAATACATGTGTTGGACATCCACAAAATCGAATATGTCATAGACTAGGCTTGCGCCCATTCCACAATTAGGATGGGGTTAAACGAACACATTCGGAAGGAACAAAATTCAGAATGTAATTTGCAGTTTCTAAGGAATATCCCCAAAAGCTAAAAGACAAATCTGAATAACTTAAAATTGATCTACCCATTTCCAAAAGAGTTTTATTTCTTCGTTCTGCCACACCATTTTGTTGTGGTGTTCCTGGGGCAGAATATTGAGATGTAATGCCCGATTCTAATAAGTACTTAATGAATTCCACCGAAAGGTATTCACCACCACGATCTGATCGTAATGTTTGGATATGTTTACCATGTCGCTTTTCTGTTTCTATCTTGAATTCTTTGAACTTCTCAAAGCATTTAGATTTATGGTTCAAAAAATAAATGTATCCATGTTTTGAGTAGTCATCTGTGAAAGTCACAAAATACTCAAAACCCCCTCTTGCTCGTATATTCATAGGACTGCACAAATCAGAATGAATTAGTTTTAACTTATTACTGGCACTATTTCCTTTGGAAGGGAAATGTCTCTTTGTCATTTTACCTTCTAAACAAGATTCACAGGTTGGTAGTGCCTCCACTTCCAATGAACTCATTGGTGTATCAAAAACCATCCTTGAAATCCTATTTATATTGATATGACATAGATGTAAGTACCATAAGTAATTTGACTCAATTGAGAAATACGTTTTCTTTTGTGAGAAATATCAATATTATTTAATTCATTTTGTTGTAGCATGTCATGGGAGAGTTCAAATACAAATAGATGATATATTTAGGAGAACTATGGATGAATTTCTTATTGTACTTAGTAACAACACAATTATGTGCAAATAAAACTTCATAACCAACATCCATTATTTAGGAAACTGAAAGAAAATTCCTTCTTATCGAAGGTACATAAAGAACATATTTTAAAAACATAATTCTGGAACTACTAAAATAAAAAGAGATATTTCATATTGCTAGGACTGGTGTTGGTTCCCCATTCGCCTGGAAAATGCAAACTTCATTCTCACTTAGCCGCCGCCTTTCCTGAAACCCTACAAAGAAGTGCAGACATGGTCAGTGGCTCCTGAATCTACAACCCGTAATTGGGTAGAAACAGCCGCTAAACAAGTTTCAATGACATTTAAACAAGAATTACCTTTGTTCTTCATTTTGGCTTGATCGTTAGGGCATTGCCTCTTGTGGTGACCAGGATTCTTGCAGTGGTAGCACTTGCCCTTAGGCTTAGCCACACCACCTCTAGCACCTCCAAGTGCCATAAACTTGCACGACTTCTTCTTCTTATTTTGTGCTTTAGCCGGCTTAGATGAAGAAGCGATAGGTTTGTCCACCATGTATGCCACAGAGTGAGGAGTTTGCTGCTTGATAATGGATTCTGCCGCTGTCAGTTCATTCAACAATTTCTCAAGAGACAAATATATCCTGTTTATGTTATAATTCAAGCAAAACTGTTGAAAATTGTCCGGCAGAGTCAGTAGGATCATATCCACCTGAGATTTCTTATCAATAGCAGCGCCAAGTATCTCCAGCTCATTTAGATAACTCATCATGTTCAGCACATGATCCTTGACAGGTGATCCTTCAACCATTTTAGTGGTCAAGAGAGCCTTCATGGCAGTCTGCTTGGCAGCACGATTCTGCTCTCTGAACATCTCTTTGAGAGATTCTGTCACGCCCTGAGGCTACCCCCTTGATGTAAACACGGGACCTAAGATCACGAGTGACCCCGAGCTAACCCTGTATCTGGCATATCTTAAGCATAGTGAGAGATAACTAAATAAACAAGAACTATGAGGAAGCTAAAACAGTGGTTATCTGAAAATGGGGAATACCCAACTAGTCTGAATGTATAAACCATACTAAGAGTTTAATAACAACTGAAAGATCAAACTTAACAAGTCAAGCTGATACTACTACTATGTCTGGAAAGCCTCTAACTAAGTTGAGTTGCTGGGACATGGCCCCCAGCTAACTCTAACAAAACTGAAAATTGAATAGAAGACTAAAATGAAAACATGTATTGTCCTCGAAGTATGAGGACTCACCACTGAAGCTGCTGAAATGCAGACCGAGAATCGATCTAAGCGCGATATGGATGCTGAGTACCTGAACCTACATCATGAAAGGATGTAGCGCAGAGTATGCATCAGTACTTTGAATGTACTAAGCATGTAGGATATAGATACTAAGCTGAATAAATATATATAAGCTGAAACAGGGCATAATTGAGCAATACTATAAATACTGAAAAGATAACTGAATAGCTAAACTGAATGCAATGACCAAGTATTAATCATGAACATGACATACTGAACTGAATACTAAAGTATATACTGAAAACCTAGTCAAATGCACTAAGAGTCTGACTGCGGGAGCTACTATTAACCGACATAAAACCACGTGAGCTAAACGTGGAGTCTGATGTATACGCCCCATCGAGAAGACCCAATATACCTTGCCAGGGGTATAAAGACATGACTGGCGTGATCACTAAATCTGATGCCCAAAGAGGGGACTTATACTCCTACGGGGGCACGTAGTTCTGGGACTGTGAGGGTACGTTGAACCCTAGTCCAACTCGGTGCTAAGTCTACTCCCAACTGAATATGTAAATGATACATTATGACTGAAATACAGAATAACTCAAAATACTGACATGCTAACTGAGAATGCAACATTTACATACTGACAATGAGACATTCGAAATCTGAAGCATGATTATATGTTTAACTAACCTAGCAAGTGCAATTCATGAACTAGGAGAATCTACAAAAACTAGGGTTCTGAGTGTAATACTAGGAATTAAACAATGATTCTAACAAAACATGATATTTGTTTAAAAATACTACAACAGCTAAAGCACAACAATTATCCAAGGATTTAGAAACCCCAGGTCTAAACAAGATATGGAGAATCAAGAATCTGACTGAATTCTAGGAACCTAGTGGATGAAAGGAACCCACTAGTGAAATCTCACATATCTGGTGATGAAATGCATGGAGGAATCCTTTGGATTTCAGGGCTGAACTGAAGAAAATCTCCTGCTTGTTCCTCAGGGGTTGGTCGACTCTTTCTCCTCTTTTGCTCTAAGGTTTGGTGAATTTTGGAGAATAAACGATTTGGTAGGTTTTGACTAGAATATCAGGCTAAAACTAAGTAAAACAACAAATTTTAGGGATTAAACAATGTAGTTTAACTGTCCAAAGCATAGGGGAAAGACCAAAACGACCCTGACTTAACTGCTAACGAAGCTGATTAAAGTTTCAAGTACACCTCATCCGATTCAAGTTGTAAACGATCGTAATCTAGTATATAACCCAACGAAAGGTTGGGGTCGAACCCACAGGGAGCGGTACCGTATCGAATTCTATTAGGAAGTAAAGATGTGATTCTAATCGGTTATAGAAGTAGACATTGTCGATATCAAACAAAATAAGTCAAAGGTTTGACAACGAATGTCAGATGGGGGGGGGGGGGTAAGCTATCAATTAACAACTACAATAATCACTAAAACAGGGGATTAGACAAGTAGGAAGGAATTCTCGGGATGTGATCGATTATAAGCTAATTTCACTATATGGGTAGTTGGAGCTTAATAATAAAGTGTTCAATCACTATGGGTAGGCTAGACTATAGGTGCAATAGTTTTCTCTCGAACAACTATTACGGTTCGGGCGAGTTCTCTCGAACCTTGACAAGCTTGACACTACAAAACAACCCAAAATCTTAATTTATCTACTCTCTCGGGCTAGATAGGTAGGAATGAGTTAAGATTCACTCTCTCAAGCTGAATCCATAACAACCCACACACTACAATCATCAATCGTTAACCTTGGTTTTAGAACCTCTCTCTCGAGCAAGCCCAAAATACTAAGCTAAAATTGTATTTGCAACTACAATTCATAAATTACTACTCAGCTATCGATCAAACCCACATTAAAACAATATTTAAATCATTAAACAACAA
>JAJONR010010420.1:0-37853 GCA_029582245.1 Solanum etuberosum
TATATATTCATGAAAAATAGTTCTTACCGTATATAAATAGTACTATAATTTCTAACGAAGGGGCTCATCCTTGCCCCCCCCCCCCCCCCAACTCCAAGTTGACTCCGATCCTTGCCCACCCCCCACAACCCACCACTCCATGACCTTCGACTCTCCGCTCCCAGCACATTACCACCCTCATAGCATTTCCCTAAATTATATACAAATATTTTGAAACAATACTTCTTATTTACTTATAAAATACTAAAAATAAACTTTAAAAATCACGAATTTTTCCAGAAAATATTTTGCTCCATGTCAAATGCTTCCTAGATCTCATAATTGAGTAGGTTAGAGAGTGAGAATTAATTAGTGGGTAATTAATTCAAATTACAATATTTTGATTCTCACAAGCATGTTACTATTTGCTCACCATGAGTCTCCTTTAATCCAAATATTAAAATTAATTATAGAGTGGGCAAGCGAATCTATAAGTTAAGTAAACAACAATATGTTTCAACTTTCAAGTACATAATTGTCCTTAAAATATAAATATTACCAAATATATTCATTAATTTCAAATCTTAATACTTTTAATACACCTACCAAATATATCTTAGACCTCAATTAATAAGCGTAAGACATCTTTTCCTCCTCAAATAAGTAATGGAAATAAGGCGTGATGTAGTAATTAATGAAATGTTTGACATTGAGGATTCATTTCAAGTTCAATTTTCAGTAGAGATAAAGATACTAGGTGATTTTTCTCCATCTAGCTATTCAAGTCTTGATGGATGGAAAGTTACTAATACATTGTATCGATGGAAGGTAACGAATACGTCGTAAAATTAGTTTATTTTTTTTAAAAAAAAGATCTTGATGTGTCACAATCCATGCTTGTTGTGGTTGCAAGTTGCATGCATCTCCCACACACCAAATTGTTCATTGTCTTTCTTGTTATAAATAATTATTAATAGTACATAGTTTACTGTGTATATATTGTGCTCACAAACATAAGCCACAAGAAGTTGGCTTGAAGAAGGAAGATAGCTAACACATTGATGAGAAAAAGAAATACTACATAGAAGAAGAGTACTCATAGAAGAAAGGCAAAATTAAACACGCTTTGCTTCTATAGGTCTTTGCATTGAATATGTACACAGAGACTTTTAATAAAGTTTGTCTATTATTCTTCTATTTTGACGGGCAAACACTCGAAAGGACGCACGAGAAATTCTAAATTTGACGTGTTGTTATTTCTTTTGCCTTATATTTAGTAATCGATATTCGTATTAAAGTCTCATTAAATTTGAAATTGCATTTGGAGTACATTTCAAAGGCATTATATACCCAAGGCTTGAATTAGTAATATTTGATTGAGAATAAAGAAGTACTAACAGCTCCATCATTATAGACGTGAAATTATTTCATTTTTATAATTTTTTAAAAGTTGCAGCTTGATAAAAGTGCTGACCATAACTAAAACTTTATCATAAACGTCACATTTGTGCCGACTGATGTGACAATTGATTACATAATTTATTTTTCTCAAGTATAATAATTCAAAACTTTATCTTGTGGATTAAAAAAATGTGAAGTTGGAATAAACACAATTTATTGAACTTTGTAATATTCAAACAGTTTGTAAATATAGATGAAAGTTTGATGGTACTACATGGAAAAGCTACTTTGGTTTTGAAACCAATGGACTTGGGTTGAAAGTTGAAACAAACAAATTTATTGATCAAAAGAATTCAACATTAATATGGATTGTGAGGATTGGTTCATCAACTTTTCTCATTCTTAATTAGAGTTTTGAGTTTGAGCAAAAATCTTATCCTTGCAATGCACAAATTCAAATTTAGTCAGACTGCAATATTGCAGTTAAACATATAGTACTAGGTTTGCATTAAAGTGCATGTGTATGTTGCTTTGTGGTGAAGATGTGCTTAAGAGACATTGTTGTATAATACATCAAAGAAAGAGACAAAACTTTTATTTTATTGGGGTTGGATTCTTGATCCTAGGGAATATGTTACTTCTTTCTTTTTCTCTTTGCCTGTTTGCTCCAAAACAACAAATAAAACAAAGATAATTAAAAAATTAACCAACAAAAGGTGTTTGTACATACCTTTAGATTCGAAAACCTACTTACTTTAATAAATTTATCTAACACGAATTCAAATTAAACTACTTGTGTATCGTGAATAGTGGATATCAAAAGAAAAAGAATTGTTGAGAGACAGAGTGGGCTGGTATTGAAAAGTTTTGGGCTGAAAGAGCCCTCTTGACACTGAAAGAAGAAGCCCATATTGAGGTTACAACAAGTCCAAATGAATATGGAACTCTATGTTTTTTCAGGGAAATTACGCGGATAAGCAAACATATACTAGTTAATTAGTTATATAATTATAGTTTGAATTAATTACCTTCGCAACCTCTTTTTAGCTATAATTACGTGTGCCTCTCTCCTCTCTTCCTCTCTCTCGCCTCTCTCCTCTCTTATACATATACAAATACAAATTATACATATACATATACAATTATATGACAGATATACAAACACAATTCGCCTCTCTCCACTCTCTGCCCTCTCTCGCTCGCCTCTCTCCTCCCTCTCCCAATCTCGCTCACCAGATATACAAAAACATATGTATACCAGTTACATATATATAATTATCTGACAGATATACATATACAATTCGACAGATATACAAATATAATTCACCTCTCTCCACTCTCTGCCCGCTCCCAATCTCGCTCGCCTCTCTCCTCCCTCTCCCAATCTCGCTCGCCTATCTCCTTCCTCTAACATGTAGCTACGAATCGTAATTAACAAACTATAGCTATGGAGACTAATTAAGTTATTTTTAATGGCTATTTGCGAAAATTTCCTTATTTTTCCCGTATGTCATGGCCCATTGTAACATATTCATAAGAAACATTTTATTAGTTATTAAATCAAGAAATATCATGTTCCCCTTGGGAATTTGTGGTAGATTTGATTTTGTTATTCTTAAATAGTAGGATGAAGGGATGAAGTCAATTGTCCCATCTTCAGCTAACCAAAAGGTAAATCTTTGCATAAGCCCAAAAAAAACATAAACTCAATTTCGGCCCCTACCATGATTCTCTCAATGTCCATCACAAATTTACCACTAATGGGTTATTTGATAGTAAAATGCATTAGAAAAAATAATACTTTCTCCGTTCAAAAAAGAGTGTCCTAGTTTGACTTGGAATGAAGTTTAAGAAAAGAAAGAAGATTTTTTAATCTTCTGGTTCTAAATTAAAGTTATGTCAAATGTATCAAAATGCCCTTTAATAATTTTGTGGTCTTAATCATGCCACGTGGAAAGTTGAAGTTAAAGTGTAGCCTAAAAAGGAAAGGGGTCATCCTTTTTTAAACAGACTAATAAGGAAACTAAGTCATTCTTTTTGAACTAGAGGGTACATGTATTAGCTTTGTGTATTATTGATATTTTATTTGATATATCTTTTCAATCTATATATAATTAAAATACATTATATTAGTAACACAAATAATTTTAAATGCTTAAATATTTTTTTGAGAAATAATTTTAATATTAATATTAGAGGGTATATTTGTGGACATCCTACCATGCTGACACGAAAGAGATGAAAACGATGGCTTGCTGAAACTTGCAGCTAAAAAAACTAACAACAAACTCGAAGAATTTCAGGATCAAATCAATACAGTGGGTTTCATTTCTTCATAATTACAATAATTTTCACAATTTTTTTTGATTCTAAGTATTACCCAGTTCTTAATTTGCTCGAATTTACAGAAACAAAAACCATGGCCGGAAAGTTGAGCTGTGTGATCGTTTCCGTCGACGGCAGTGAAGAGAGCATGAACGCCTTGAATTGGGCTCTAGACAACATTAAGCTCAAACCCCATGATCCCGATTCTCAAGAATCTCAAGGGTCCATTGTGATTCTCCATGTTCAATCTCCGCCATCCATCGCTGCTGGTCTTAACCCTAGAGCTATCCCCTTTGGTGGCCCCAGTTAAGTCTAATTTCTTGTTGTGTTTGTGTTTTCGTTCATTTTGCTTGATGGGTATTATTTTAATAACGGAATGGATATATTGATTGATTTGATTGTTTGGAGTTCACATTTTCTTGTTAATTAGTACTAAATTGTGGAGATTAGCAGGTGATATTGAGGTGCCTGCGTTTACTGCTGCAATTGAGGCACATCAAAAGCGGATCACACAGGCCATTTTAGACCATGCTCTTGAGATTTGTGCTAAAAAAAATGTGAGCTTGATAATCCTTCTCACTTCCTGTTTGCTATATATGAATGTTATCTTGAAGTTACACAGCTTACATGTTCACTTCGTCTCGTTTTATATATGACACTATGGGCGGCTGGATGCAATTCATTATTTCTGGGTTCTTTCGAACCAGTACTTTTGATGCGGAGCATAAATTTTTGTGTAACAATGGACTGAAAATGCAATAACTAGTAGATATGAACAGATTAACTTAAAAAATATAGCGGGTTCAATGCTAAGAGCCTAATAAGTTTGAACCCATAAAGCTTAAATAATGAATCTGTCCCTGGACATGGAGAGTTCATTTTGTTGTAAGAATAGTGGAAGAAAATATCAAAGTAATGGTTGAACAGGTAGATTTATAGAGAAAGCATCTCATCAAAGTTTAGATTTGAATATTTTAACGAACTTGAACTATATTAGAAATTAAGGAACTTGTATAGAAATGTATTGATATCATAATTTTGGTGCCTTCTCAAAATAAAAAGAGTGCAATATAAATTCTAAGAGAAGGTACTAGTGATCTTGGTGTTGATTGGTGCTTCTGATCTACTTTATGTTTTCTTTACGTTTCCTACTTTAGCAATTTGAGTCCACTGTGGCATCCATATTGCTGCAATGACATTGATGTTTTCAGTTTGTAACCTTTGATATGATATGCTGGTAATTCAGTCACTGAGAAATGCTAAAAGATATTAAAAAGCAAAATAGAAGCCTAATATGGCGTCACAGAAATCATTATTGGTGTTCTATCTTTCTATTTTAATTGATGGGGAACAGGTTCTATCTGAATCAGGCAAACGTTAAGACCCAAGTAGTTATTGGGGATCCAAAGGAGAAAATTTGTGATGCTGTTGAAGAAATGAATGCTGATTTGCTAGTGATGGGTTCCCGTTCTTTTGGCCCTATTAAAAGGTACAAATTCTCAACCTGATGGATGTTGCTATTGTTGATTTACTCTGACTAGATGACACTCTTTACCTAAGGCATGTGTAGATGGTTTTGCATTCAACACAGTGTTATCAAAAGCAAAAAAGCGCAAAAAAACTCTAATGTCCATTGGAGCATTAAGCGCAAATAAAGTGCGGGGCTTTAATGAAAAGATGCGCAAAGGGAGAAATAATACAAAATTATACATGTTTAGTCAAGACTAGTAATTATAAGTATGTAAGACAAATATATGAACAAAAATTGGATTTTTTTTACAATAAAGTGAAATCAATTGTTTAGTGTCACCTCTTCAGAGGAGGCTCATTGGCAAGGAAAATATGCCTTAGAACCTTGATGACGACATTGAACCGCACATTAAGCGATATGAAATGCTCAACATGTTTTGAGCCTCGCTTCAGGGCTTAAGCGTGCCTTTGACAACACTGATTCATCATGTAATGAGCATGAGTTTTGTTGAGGTCATAAATCAGTTGTTTTTAACATTATTCTGAACAGTTCTGTAGTCAAAATATTTTGAGCATCCCAGTAAGTGGACGTAGTTTAAGATCTCAACCACTTTAGTCAGCAAAGCGACCTGTGAATATTGTGGTTAACTGATGGCCTAATGCTTCTATGAGAATGCTCACATGATTCAACTAGATCATTGTTCCTAAATTTTAAGGCATATATGTTGCTTAACAAGCATTAGCTTTAGTTGCTGTTCTCATCCAACTGCAAGAGCTTTTTTCTTTCGTAGTACGTCTGAAAGAGGAGAAACACTTAAGCTAACATCATACTTTATGTGCAGTCCTTAGGACATTATTCTAAAATTTCCCTTTGAAGATGCGACTAGTTGCTTATATGCCATTCTTGTGAATCAATCACAGGAATCAACAATTCCATTTAGCATGAGTAGAAACCTGCTAATGCTTGTAGATGATTTCATGTTGTCATTGAACAAGATAGATTTTTGTGAGATGATGTATCTCTAAAACTAACTTGTTGGTCTCTAGAGTAATGCTAGTTGTCGTTGTTATACTTGCATTAAGTTTGTTGTTTCTTCAGGGGTCTTTTTGGATGTGTGTGAGATTTAGAGAATCTTTAATTTTTAAAGAACCCCTAATTTGTTCTGAAGTCAAATTATTTAGTAGTGGCATGAAATTTTCCCGAATAATATAAAATTGTTGCAGGGGATTCATACAGTTGACCTAACTAGTTTTAGACTGAGGTGTAGCTTATTGGTATGTTGATTGATTACCAATTACTAAATGCTGCAATAGACCGCGGATACCAAAAATGGCAATTTAGTATAAGCTTGTATAGCTAAAACAGATAGTAGATGGAGCTGAACCCCTTGTTGTATGGGTAATTCCAACACAATTCATTAGTTAAGCCTTAAATTTACTTTAGTGATGGAAATTTGAAGGAAGCATATTCTTACCCTGCTTAACGCTTACTGGTGTAGTTTCCCTTTGTATCTACTTCTCGAATTGGCTATGGTCCTAAAAGGTCTTTAATGCGGCCTAGAATTTGCAGCTCCCTCATATCCAGGCATATATCAGTTAATATGTGTTATTTTATCGTGGAATGATGATATCATCTGGAGGCAATCACTTAAAGTGTTGTTCTTTTAGAAAACCAATGAGGGAGTTGCTCTGTTATGTACTTTTTTGTTTGTTGATAAATTACTTAATTAGGTATCTTAAACTTCATCAGAAAGCTAGAGCCATCTTAAATGAAGTACTGCTGATAAAAATGTGCCTTAATTTACAGTTCTATTCATAGACTAAATAGATGCTGGCAACAAGTAAATGAGTAATAAATTAAGAGCTACAGTTGTGGAGGCAAGTGGGTTTCTATTCAACCTGCTACAGAAAAGGTCTCTTTGCCTCTGGCTTCAACTTCATTTATACTTGTTTCTGAAATTGTACTTTTACCATTAACATAAAATCTGTAATTGATGGATATGGATCTTTATTTTGGTTTGAATTGTGTTGTTTATTTCCAATCTGAAGTCTAGAAGTATTTTTCACCAGATTATATAGTTATTGGATCATACATGATCACTTCTTTAACAGAGACATGTATTTCACCAATTTAAAATTTAAACAGGATGTTTCTGGGGAGTGTAAGCAACTATTGCACAAACCATGCACAGTGTCCAGTAATTATTGTTAAGGCTACTCCTTGATGCGAATATTCCAGGTACGTGTGTTGTTGCTTCTTGTTTAGCATTTGCCCTCCTCTCTCCCTTTAACACTGTGAAATATACACTCCCTTGTTTCATGAAGTTCAAATTCTTATATAAGGAGCCTTCTTTAAGTTGTTAATAGACCAATTTCAACAAGTAACTTTTTCTCTCTGTCTCTTTTCAAATAGTACTTGAACCTCTACAGTCTTCTTAGTGGCTTAAATAACTTCCTTCTATCTGTGGTGGTCTTATGCGTTATGCAACCTGTCAGATTGAAGTCTTTTATTCTTTTGTAAGTTTCCTATTCTCTGTCTCTCGGGAACATTCTCACCACAATGCTTGTATTTGGTGACCGCTCTGATGACTGCGTCTCTTTCATTCATCATTTTGGAGGCATTGTTCTTCTGACTACTATTCCAATCATTCTTTTGGAAAATTTTCAAGCAAAACATTCCGGAAAATTACTTTTCTACTGTTTCTTCATAATTTTGGAGTCTCTCCAAATTTTTAGTTTTCGATAACTGTTAGGGGAAGTTTTTACTCTCTTCTTTTTCCTCACGGTAGTTAAGAGTACCGAGATTCTCCTTTGAGCATTGAATTCCTAGAAATTGTTCCAACGATTTTTTTTTGCCTACTTTTTCTGTTGCCAATTCAGGGGTGATAATGTCCTTGAGATTTGTGTCACCACACCTTTGTCTGCTGAGTGACACCACTTACCTTTTTATTTGTGCTAGTAGAAGCAATCTTTTTTGATGTGCAATTATCCACAATCTTTTGGAGAAAATGTTTCAAATTAGTTTTTTTTCTGTGATTGTCTTTTTATTCCAACGACACTACTCAAGCGATTGATTTCTATTTCGTTTCCTCAATGAACATATTTCCTACCCTTATTAACACCCCATTATATCTTCATCATTTTAATACGAGAACCTGTCTAACCATCACTCCATCATACCTACTATCTTTCCTAACTTTCTGGTTTTGTTATTCCTGTTCCCTCTCTCGTGGAGGTGGGCTTAATCTTGGGGAAGCATTTTACATTGCTGAAATAATTTCTTAGGACAATGTCTAACATCAAGCCAATTTGTGTATCTGCTCATAAATACTCTCTCCAATCACTTTTACTTGTCACTTATTCCTAAAATAGATTTTCATTTTTACTTGTCACTTTTGACATATCAAGAAAAAACAATTATTTTTTTCCATCATTTAATAGGGATAGACTGGTAAAATACCTATATCTATAATTATTTTCTTAATGGGTGTGGCAAGTCAAATAGTGACAAGTAAAAGTGAACGGAGGGAGTATAATATTGTAGTCAAATTTTATTTTCCCTTGTTTCTCCAACAATCTAGAAGCTCCTCGCTTTATTTTTGCGTCACACCCGCAGCGATGTGTTGAACCTCTTATCTGTCAACTGTACACCTGGTTGTTGATGTATCATGTATCACACGTGTAGGAAAGCACATCTAAACAAGCTTATACTGTGAGGATTCAATATTATTAGACTATTATTATGCTAGTCACCAACTTAGTGCATCTCTCGTTTATCCGTACTGGGGCCCAGCTATGCTTTTAGAATTTTGGTAGGTGGTTGATGTGGATGTTAAAGAATGTTGATTTCAATACTTGACATTATCTTTTTTCTTCCTTTTGGTCTCCATTCTCCTAACTTGCAAAATTGACAATGCTGATGGTGTATTGGTCTTTACATAGGGTTTGGTGACATATTCCGTCTTCTTTGGATGATCAGCCTTGAGCTGTAGTTATGGGTTGCTCAGGAGATGCATGGAATGTGTTTGTTCAAACAAGATAATAGTCGTCGTACACTGGAATAAGCTTGACTGGCTGTCTCTATGCTGTAGATCATGCGTGTTTTGCATTAATTTATAGAGGTGGATTGGATCTTGGTTTGTGTATTCCCACATGTGCTGTTTACACTATGCAGATTTACATCATGTGAGTGCAAGAACTATCTGTGAAGATGTGAAGGGTGTCAATGTAATCGCGTAATGTATTTGATAATAGAGCTTGCATTTTATTGTAATTACACTAGAATGAATCAATGTTTTTTATTCTTTGTTCATTGGATTCTTGTAAGTGTGTATTTTTATTGAAAATGACCAGATGAAGCCAAGAGAAACTGATTTGCTGTTTTTTGTTAAATCCGAGTCTGGTGGTCCTTCTGGCCTTCAACTATCAATCCCACATATTATTGGGACCAGGGGAGAAGCCAGACAGGGCGACTGAGAATTACACTATTTATACATGGATTTGACTTTGTGTGTTTACTTCTTCATATTTTGACTCCACCAGGAGTTTCGTGAACACAGTGGACCCTGCTAAGCTCCTAATCATTGAAAAAAATGTTTGACATTACAGAAGGCTGATTTGTCTCGAGTTTTTGGCCTTTGCTTTCCATTTTGTGCAAAAAGCAAAGTCTCAATCAATGTCATTCCCCAAAAGAAGATGCTTTTTATGGTAATGCTTTTCTCCTGTCTAAGATTAGATGTTTTATAGGGCAATATGCTTAGTGCTATGGAGATTTCAGATCTTGCATCACCCTAAAATAAACTTTGAATATATCTTAGAGATATTTGGATAAAATTTATATATATGAATCATCCATTGTACTTAATAACAAGTGAGTTATTGAAAGATGGAGAAACAAGCATTACAAATACAGTATCTACAATCAAATAATGAGATTCTTGGCTAGATAAAAGATATGTGACAAATAATGAGATTCTTGGCTAGATAAAAGATATGTGACATTGACATATGATGGGTTTCTCGATATATCGAATTTCAAAGTCTTTATAATCTTAGAGATAATTGGAAAATCTCTGTGGAGATTCAAGATGTAAAAGACAAGTAATTACTTGTTGGTCCCCTCAAGAAACACCTAAGTCAAGTTAATTAATCTTTGGGATCTTAAAGACCAGTTTAATTTTATGTGTATATCTTTAATTTAAGCTTTAAGTAATAAAATACTAATAGTTAAAGGTCCAAGAGATCTTAATGAAGTAGAAAAATAGTACATTATTATATATGTGATTAGTTTTCTAATATTATTAATGACATGGATTAGCTAATAATTAAGAAACCTCGTGACCACCGCATCTTTTATGGTTATGGACAAAAAAACACTATTTGTCGTCCAACTAAGGTTCACGAGCCTCTTCTGTTCAACACTTCACACACCCAAAATATCAAATCCCCCTCTTAGATTTTTTTTTCGAAGTATCTAAAATTTATTGACCTGACTTAATTTGAATTCGTGCTAACATGCATTTGTCAAGTGGTAAATTAGATAAAATGTGTATGAATGAATATGTAGTGTCATTTCAGAAGTTGGTTCGAGGAGGATAGTACGTATGTAGATCTTATCCCGATCTTTGTGGAGATAGAGAGACTGTTACTGATAGATAAAATATGTATGGACGATGATATTATCAAATGACAAATTGGAGTTAAAATAAGTGAGAGTGGCTAATAACGACATAAATCAGAAGCATTGGAGCTTCGCTGTATCATCATAAAAAATCCCCACAAAAACTATCCTTTATATTTGTCTTCTTTTGTTACCCTTTCTGTAGCTATGTATGACTTTTCCTTACTCCATTTTGGCTTCTCTATAATTATTATTATCAATTATATGTATCAAAAGCTCACGTGAAATGTTGGACACTCACTAATAATATCACATCCTTTTCTATATATCAAGGAGAAGTCATGATTTCAGCTCTATGGGTACTAATTTTTTAGAATCGTGATGATAATAATTGAGTTCTAATTTAATATTTGTACATATTTAATGAATTCCTTAACATGAATATATTGTTTGAGCAAAAGCTATTAAATTCGACCGAATTGAGTCCATATCTAGGTTTTTACCTCCACCCCTTCCATACATATAATTAGAAATGGATCTAGGGAGAGTTTTGTGTGTTCAACTAAATTCATTGCTTTTGAGTATATATATACATATATACAAATACAAAAATAAAATGTGTACAGAAAAATTGATACTCATTCCAAATTCGCATGTGCCTATCAAAAAATATTACGGAGATGTGATTAGACAAGACATGACACAATTTCAGCTTATCCAGGATATGATCTTTAGATAGGAGGGTGTGGAAGACACACATTAGGATTGAAGGTTAGTAGGTGTCATAATATTGCGCTTGTAGTTTCGTGTCCTTTAATTTATGTTACTATTTGTTGTTCCTTGTATGTACCTCACTTATCGTATTAATTATTTTGTTGTAGTGTCTGATCTATTACTATTAGTATATGTTGTTTCATATATTTCTGGTACTTGTTTTCTGGACTGCTTTGAACTATTTTTCCTTGAATCGAGAATCTATGAAAAACAACCTCTCTACCTTTAAGATAGGGGTAAGATTTGCGTACACTCTATTCTCTTCAATTTCTACTTTTTGTTGCCTACCACCCCAACTCACACCTGCATGGGGGTGAGATAAGAAGGGCTTGAGGGTGTCCTATATATACTCTTGTTTCTTTTTGATGTTTGACATAAATCCTCACCAAAATTCTTATCTTTTCCAGGGTTGTAGCTAAGTCTAGCCCTGTTAAGATAATACAAAAAAAACAACCATGGCTTTGGCCATTGCTACATTCCTCTTCATCACTCTTCTTTCAACAACAAAAGCTTTAGCTTTTGATTCATGTCCATCTAATGAACAACTTTCAGTCATTCCCATTTATGGCAAATGCTCGCCTTTCAACACACCAAAACCTACTTCTTGGGAAAACACTGTTATCAATATGGCCTCTAAAGATCCACAAAGACTTTCTTACTTGTCCAGTTTAGTAGCCCAAAAGCCCAATTCAGCCCCTATTGCTTCGGGACAACAAGTCTTCAACATTGGTAACTATGTTGTTCGGGCCAAAATCGGTACCCCGGGCCAGCTCATGTTTATGGTCCTGGATACCAGTAGCGACACTGCATGGGTTCCATGCAGTGGCTGTACTGGCTGTACCTCTACGGTATTTACTCCCAATACCTCGTCGACTTATGGGTCCACGGATTGCTCTGTACCCGAATGCACACAGGTAAAGGGGCAATCTTGCCTCGCTGCTGGTGCACCGGGTGCTTGCCTTTTCAACCAATCCTATGGTGGAGCTTCATCGTTCTACGCCACATTGTCTCGTGATTCACTTAGACTAGGTACTGATGTTATACCGAATTATTCATTCGGTTGCATCAGTGCTGTGTCCGGGAGCTCAATCCCACCCCAAGGGTTATTGGGCTTGGGTCGGGGCTCCATGTCACTACTCTCACAATCCATGTCACTCTATTCTGGTGTATTCTCATACTGTTTACCGAGTTTCAAATCTTATTATTTCTCTGGATCACTCAAACTCGGTCCATTGGGCCAACCGAAAAACATTAGAACCACCCCACTTCTTAAGAACCCGCACCGACCCTCTCTGTACTACGTGAACCTAACCGGCATAAGTGTGGGTCGCGTCCTGGTCCCAATAGCTCCTGAGCTTCTAGCATTTGACCCGAATACCGGTGCGGGCACCATAATAGACTCGGGTACGGTTATAACCCGATTCGTTCAGCCTATTTACAATGCAATTAGGGATGAATTTAGGAATCAAGTGAAAGGACCATTTACCTCATTGGGTGCATTTGACACATGTTTTGCATCAACAAATGAAGCAGTGGCACCAGCTATTGTACTTCACTTTACTGGGATGGATTTGGTGTTGCCAATGGAGAACAGTTTGATTCATAGTAGTGCAAGTCCTTTGGCATGTTTGGCAATGGCAGCAGCACCAACAAATGTGAACTCTGTATTGAATGTTATAGCCAATTTGCAGCAGCAGAACCTGAGGATTTTGTTTGACACAGCTAATTCGCGTTTGGGAATTGCTCGCGAACTTTGTAACTAGATTCGAGTCCTTCTCTGTAACCCGCCCTCCTTTGTGTCGTGTCGAGTCCCCCTTCAGAACTTGACCTTCGATTCGATTTTGTATTAATGTCTTTGCAATTCCAAATCACTTGATCAAATGTGAATTGGTAGCTCCAGTATTGTTCAATACCCCTTTAGATCAATTGTTCATGTCATGTCCCAATAATTAATGAGTGAAATGCATAAGACCAGAAGAGGGGGCAAGAAATAAGACTATAATTTTCTTTTCTTTTGCCTGTGTAGCACAATAGATGCAGCAAATTCGTTGACATCGTATGAGCGGATCAATAAATTGTTAAAACTAAAAAATAAAATAAAATAAAAATTCATGTTTATACTAAAACTTCGACGCATCCTTTGCAAATTTTAACAAGAAACTCAAAATTGAAGTCTTGAGATCTTCGTTTGTCACACCAGTTTTTGTTTCGAAAACACCCTTCATGATGCGAGTGTATAATCTTTCTAGCTGAGGAATGCCGTAGTCCTTTGTGTGCTTCACGAATTGCTTCTTCACGGACTCGATTTTACGGGACATTTCTGCATCTGACATTGTAACATCTCGGCATGCGCCTCCACTTGCATCTGGCACGTTTGCGGGTTTATTCCCGTCAGCAAGAGTGCTTTCTGGCCTTTGCTCTGAAGCATCTACTTCATGGTCATTAGATGACTTGGAAGGCAATGAATCCTGAGGTTGTAATTCATCATCTAGCACTAAACCACAGATAGAACATCATTGTTAGCCACAGGAGGATTTTCTTTGTCCGAAAACATTAGCAAGTTATTTAGCAAATGCAAAAATTATTTACCCAATTGTGCAGAATCAGCATGTTTCTTGTGCCTTCTCAGTGCTTCAAAGCTCTGATCTAGGTTGACCTCAGGCTGGACATTACGAAGGCGGGCTCTTGCTCTAGTCAAAGTAGCCGACTGTAAGACGGGATTATGTGGCAATGCATCTCCACCTAATTCGTCAGGAACTGACACTGGACCCCCTTCAGCAGCAATCTTCTCACAGAAGGCAACTAAGGCAGGATCCATTTGGGAAAGCATTCCATATACCTGCAGAAAGACATCACCCAATGTCAAAGACCAATAACTATATAAGAAAGTACACCTGTGATAATTGGAGACCAGTCGCTGTGAACATACTGAATCTCGAAGTTCATGAGCTCTACTAACAATCCTCGCTCCATTGTAATCATCTCCATTGTACTTCTGCAACATAGGCTTAAAACATCAAAAATATGTGCTAAATTGACATAAACTACTTATCCAATAATATTCAATTATCCTTTGCAGTTCTTAATGTAAGTTGTACTCAGAAACCAGAACGAGGGACAAATTTCACAGAAAAGAGTTGTTCCCTCTTATAATCCAAATTATGTAATTCATCTTTAGAAGAGCATGTTGACTCAGAACCTAATTTAGCAATTTGTAATGAATTGACAATACAGTAATTAGTTCAATTGCAGCCATAGTAACATCTTCAGCCAAGCAGTTGGAAAATACTGACTGATAGAAAGGGAGCGAATTGGACCAGAAAAGATACTATGAAGCTAAGATGGTAAGCTTGGCCAATTTAAAAGTGATTGACGCAGTGCTAACTTGTCACAGTTTTAAATCGGGTGGTTGGGAAGCGAAAGCTGAAATGCAATGGCAATATAGAGTTGCTTAGACCATCAGAAGTTGTACAACGGAGATTCCTAGCATCCTCTTTTTATATGAAATAAAATTTTATTTATGAAGGGCATAAGTAGTTGCACATTAGTTAATTTTATTTATGAAGGGCATATGAAGTTGTACAACGGAGATTCCTAGCATCCAACTTTGATCATTGAATGGGAAAAAGTACAGCTTTGAGTTTGGCATCCCAATTTTTGACATGATTAAGGGGTAGTAACAGTGTAGGACTGTTCTACTAAGTACCACCCCAAAAAAGGGGTGTGTGTGTGTGTGTGTGTGTGTGTGTGTCCAGATTAGCTCAAAAGCTGAAGAATTTAGGGGGGCTCGTAAATAATATTGGCAGGTTTCATTGGTTTAGTTCTAAAGGTTGGGAAATTCCATCTATCCATATTGGAGAGACCTCTAACTTGCTTAGGAAGGGCTGAAAAAGAGTTGAAGAGATTAAGTCCTTCAATGCCATGAGTCAAGGTGGCGAGCTTGTCAGCAGGTTTATTAGCCTCCCTAAAGCAATGACTAATATTGTAAGTTTAAAGGTTTAATTATTGCTTTTAAGAGTCAATATTATTTTTGTCTTTTACTTTGTGACACATTTGTTTTTCATGGTAGATTGTTGCTTTAACTTGGAAAAACTTTTCTTTTGAATTCTCTCAAAGTCAAAAAACAAGAAACACTCACAAAAAGATACAAGAGGTTCCCAACATCCTACTAGCATGAAGAAATGTAGACTAAGAATTGCCGACCTACCATCTAGGAAGTTTGACAGATAGACATACAGAAAGATCAAATGCATTAAAGAGAGTAGCATCTACCTTTGCGTTGGTAACAATGAGATCAAAGTCTTCTAAGAATGTTTTGTTGGTGATATACTTCCCACTGTCTACATGCTGCAATAGAGTTGCCACGTCCATTGGGTTCTGGATGATCAAACGATAGTTTGGAGCATCCTCATCCATTACTGGATAATGGAAGACGCTAAACCGTTTATCGTACAGAATCCTGCATTGAATGAAATATGCTGGATGATCAAAATATAACTTATACGTACATGATACTGTCATGACCAATAATTGCAGACAAATGTTACACTTAAACCCTGTACCAAAAACTGACAGAAAGGCACCCACAAACACATGCAGAGGAAAAGGGGAAAAGAAAAGAAAATAACAAAATGAAAGAAACATAACAATAAAAAATGTGCAGATGAGCCAAATGGTTGAAGTGAGGACTAATGCACAAGGATGTGAAAACAGAAAAATAGAAGCAATGGAAGGACATGCACCAATTTCACAAATATAGCATAAAACCGTTTCTGAAAGACCATATATCTCCAGCTGAACCTTTTTTTTCTAGGATTTGATGTGTGCCAACATGGAGGCAACTCCACATAAAAGAGGATGATTACTTCATCCAATAGAGTTTCTTATGTCCCGAACAATAAAAAATTAATGAAACATACACAGAAATACATTCAAACACAAAAATGAGGCATTCTCTGCCATTTCAGTTTCCAAACATAGAATTAAGATTTAGCATCTGAAAATATAAATATGTGGATACCACCAAGAAATGTAGTTGCTTCAACTAAATTCAGAAACCATGTTTTGAATTTCCAGCTAATGTGCTTTCTCAGATCAAATATATATACCTGTTGCATACATCACGCAGGCACATCCTCAATCGCCTAAGGGCATGGCCCTCAGCTTCAGCTTTGGCTTTTAATTCAGACGCCTTCGGTCCAGCAGACACCTTTGGCGCCTTAGGGAGTTCAGGAAGGGAGTCCGATTTATCAGACTTCTTTGTTGTAGCTTCAACTTGAATAGACAAAGCAGCTTCTATGAGACGATCAAAGAACAGAGATCTGTCTTCATCTGATGGAGAATCCAAACATAAGCTGTGAAAAGCCGAGATAAGGTACAGCTGTTAGTACTACCTCAAAAATGGACTCATATATATCATTTATCAGGTCTTTACAAAAAACAAAGGAAACAAAATATTTCAAATTCTATATCTATCCGCCCCAAAAAGAGGATGCTTTGTACAAGCTTACACAATATAGGTTCTATGCCAGCTCCAAATTTTAGAAACAAGGCTTATTATAGAGATTGCAAAAAGAGGATCCAAAAGGATATATACACCTTTTGAAACACAATTTTCAGTAAGAATGATAAAACCTTTTGAACACAATTTTCAGTAACAATACTTTTTTTTCATTTTCATAAATCAAGTAATGCCCAGTTGTAGTCATCATTATCTATCTGAAATGGAGTTGGCGTCATCATTATCTCATCCACCAACCGAAAAAAAATGCTACATCACCTGGACACTCTTATAATCAGTGATTGAGGAGATCATATTCTTCTAAGCAATGTTACGGGATAATGCTTAAAACAAAACTAATCAACCAAATACGTTATGCAGCATGGTGGGTTTCAATTTCTTTATGAAAAAAGAAGAGGTGCAGAAAGCTAATAAGGATTTGAAAATAGTTCGTGACCATCTTAAGAAGGTCCATGTAAATTTAACTGTGGACCAAATCCCATTTCAGCATGTAAGAAAACAGAAGGGTTTATAGACCAAATCCAATTTCAGCTTCACCACCAATGGTACAAATAAGCAATATTGTCAAAGCCAGATAAATTGCACAAGAGCTGTTTGAGATCATCAGCACAAAATTTTATGATACTATTCCATGCAAGGCAAAGAGCAATCCTGTTATACACCCATGACTACTTTCAGATGCAACCTAGAGATCACCACCAAACTCAAAATGTAATTTAGCCCAGAGGGTATCCTTGCTAATTTCTCCTCCTACCTACAGAACTAATTCCCACAACCTCTAAAGAAGTGTGAAACTTTGACCCCACCAAACTTTGGAGTAAGAACTGTCTGTGACTGCAAACATCCGGTTTATCAAAAGGATAATACGTTGTCTGTGGTGTTCATGATAAAAAGCTGTAGTTGCAGAAACCATAACGTAGGCACAGACCAATACCATCACTGAAGTAAAATTTACATGCAGCTGGTTAACAGTAAGATAGCAGATTGAATGAAGGTAAATAATAAGCATATCCAGAGTATGCAAAGAAAATCATGCCAACTAAAAGGTGGAGCTCAATTTGAAGAAAGTATACATGCTATGGTGTGAAAATACTGAAGAAGGCTCATCAGGTAGATCAGAAAGTGGTACTGAGGAAGTCCCAAATAATAGTATAGGCAAGTCAGATGGGAGCTCTTCCAACAGCGTCCGCAGAACAGCTTTGAGCTGCTCATGTGCCTGAAGAAATAAGCAGGTTCAAGAAAATCATCTATGCACTAAAAATCAAAATAAAGCATCGTAGAATGAGGAAAAGGGAAGGGGTGAACAATAGCTCACATTCTCCCACCAAAGATGGAAATGAGGTAAATAGAGTATTGACGGAGTTGTTCTCCTTGCTTCACTAAATATGTGAACTAATGCCTCCTCTGGCGTCTTGGCCCCAGGGTCAGAAAGAAGGGATGGAAGTCCAAGCGAGTGAACAGGAAATTTTTCCAGTTCATGTAAAATTGCAGGCCCTACATGATCCTGGAGAACTACATGAGTAAGTATATTTAGTGGGAAGTACATATTTCTCCAACTCATAAAATAGAGTCCCAAAGTTACTTACCAGCCCAACACCTTCACCACCACATAGCAGAAGTCGAGGTCTGTACACAAGAGGAATAGCAGAACCATAGGAGAGCATGGAAAGTTTACTCAATTCTGAAGAAACTGAAAGAGGAAAAATATCCGAAATGATGCTCATAGCTTTCCGGAGAGGTCCATGTAGACAAGGTGCAACAACAGAAGATAATGGCCTAGAGTGCACAATTGAGCCTCTATGGGCAGCTGGAGTGATTGTAGTCATGGCCTCTAGAAAATGATACTTTTCCACCGTAACTGATTCAACATCTATCAAGAACTTGTCATCACTAGTGTAAACTTGAGGATACTTCTCGCGGAATGCACGAATAGCAGCTTCTGTGCACAATGCCTTCAGATCAGCACCACAATATCCCACGCAACTAGCTGCAAGTTCCATTTTTAGTTCCTTAGAAGGAGGCTGTTTCCACTTTCGAGTGTGAATATCCAATATTTCAGCACGTGCCTCAAGGCCAGGTAGAGGAAAATTAAATTCACGATCAAATCTTCCAGGTCGCCTCAAGGCTCCATCAATGGCATCAACCCGATTGGTTGCACCAATCAAGACTACTTGCCCTCGAGAGTCAAGGCCATCCATCAAAGCCAGCAAAGTTGACACAATAGAGTTATGAATCTGCTCTTGCTTGCTAGACCTAACAGGAGCAAGTCCATCAATCTCATCAAAGAAGATGATGGAAGGCTGGTTCCTCTGAGCTTCTTCAAATAACAATTTTAGCTGTCTTTCAGCCTCGCCCACCCATTTGCTCAGGACATCAGCACCCTTCCGCATATAAAAACTGACTTTCTGGCCAGCCTTTGACGCAGCGCAAGCTAATGCTCTGGCGATCAGTGTTTTACCTGTGCCTGGAGGTCCACACAATAAAACTCCCCTTGGTGGGGTAATGTTATAACTTGCAAAGAAGTCTGGATATAATAGTGGGAAAAATACCATTTCCTTCAGCGCATCAATATATTCAGAAAGCCCACCAATGTCATCAAAGCTTATAGTTTCATCCACTTGCAGTGGTTGAATATCAGCCCCTCCCTTGGAACTTGGTCCAGCAGTTTGAATCCCAGATGTCAAATTAGTGAAAGCTTCACTTTGATGACCCCATCCAGATGCAGCCACATTTAATCCCCACGATGTTGTTCCTTGCATATCTAATCCCCCTAAAAGCCAAGGTGGTCCAGATCTACTCCCACCTCTACCCCAAGGAATTGGAGGACCTTGGTCCAGCTCATCTACAAGAAGAGAATCATCAGAGTCATCACCTCGTGTCATCCGATGACGTTTATGAACTCGGGATCCTCCTCTTCTTACATCTCTGTTCACCTTGGTCCCCATCCCTTGCTGAAGTACCCTACGAGGAGATCTTGGCCTTTGTTTAACACCTTCCATAGAAAGTCTGCGTACCTCAGCTCGGTTGCGGAGGTCATATCGCCTTCTACCATCCTGTTCTTCGCCCTCTTCATCATCACCATCTTCGTCGCCTTCATCTTCACCCTCATCCTCTCCATCACCGTCACCGCCACCCTCATCCTCTGCCTCATCAGCATCATCATCATCTACATCATTTCCATTTTCAGGATCACCCTGGTCAATCTTCTCATCAGAAGTATCTTGTTCATCATCAGACCTTAGATTTAACTGCTGTCTTCCAACTGCTCTAGCCCGACGAGGTCGTAATCCTGCACGACGGGGACGCAGTCCTTCACGTCGAGGCATGAGGTCATCCTGACTTGCACTGTTATTGTCTTCTCGGTTCCTAGAACTCCGATACTTCGGGCTCTGAAGCAAATTCATGTTAAACCAATTTTCAAAAGAACATCTACCACTTCAGTAGTATGAAAAATTAAATGGAGTAATTTGATATTCATAGATAACTTGATATATGCTATTTTAAATTTTAGTTGGAAATTCATGTTAGTAAGACAATAGAAACTTACCATTAAGTCATTATCCTCAGTTCCAGAACTATCTGTATATCCTTCAAGGTTCACAGAAACCCTCCTCGTTCTCGTAGAGCGTCGAAGGTTGGCAGCAACAGACTGCCAAGAAATAATTTCAAACACCTTATAACTTGTTCTTTTTCTCCTAAAAACTTTTTCAAAAACCTTATGAAATATGTGCAAATATGAATATAAATGTCATGAAAAGAGTAATAGAATCAAATGGGTACACAAAGGGAAAAAATGCTCAACCATAGAGGTGGGAGAATTAGGTGGAGATATCCCCATCCAAATATACAGAATTATCTAATCATGAAAATTAACTAAATAGACACCATGGTGTAACCAAAACACAACATACACTGTATTGTAACAATTTCTATTAGTGACATTAGTTTTTCCAACTGCATATCAGATATCCTCACGTTTCACCACCATAGGCATGAAAAAGAAGACAATGTAGTGCAATCTAAGATATGTTCACCAGCCAAACTGTCATTCCATAGTAAACTTAAATGTATAAACAGATCTTTAGTTTTAAGAACCACAAAAAATGAAGATATACTTCATTCACAAGATACCAAACATAATCAATAGACAGGAAAAACAAGAAACAGCCATACATCTGATTTTTTTGTTCGCACTGGCCGACTCCCAGGACGCAACATCTTTGCGATCTGAGACGCTGCAGTCCTTGTCTTGGTCTTGTTTCTCTTAGGACGGATTATCTTTGGAGTATAATACAAGTACGGGCGACCATACAATGTTGGCCTTCGCCGAAGCCTGTCACTTGTACGAACTGGCCCTGAAACAGCGTCATCAGCTTGACCAGATCGTTTAGGATACATTTTGGTTACAAATGTCTCCCCATGGATATATACCCTCTACCCTACACATGCAGATCAAGCTGTCAGCAAAATGCAAATTCAACATCCACATAAGAAGCATAGTACCGCATATCGACTTGTCTAAAGAAAAGGAATGGTGCATGCACTTCACCTAATCTAGAACATGATTACACTAGTAAACACAATAAAAGGATTATAAAAGTACAATTTTCTGCTTAATGCCTGGTAAAAGAGAATGTAACATAAAATAACGATGAATTAGGAATTACAATATTACTCTATGTAATATTCCCTCCGTCCCAATTTAATTCTGATACTCTTTCTGTTTTTAGTCGGTCGCAAAAAGAATGATACCCTTTTATATTTAGTGATAATTTAACTTCAAAAAATCATTTTACGCTTCCTGGAAGATATACAACCACACAAATATCAATGACTCCTTTTACACAACAAGTTTCAAAAATCAGTCAAACACCTTCACATAAATTGGGATGGAGGGAGTAATACATTTATTTATTTTTTGACAAAGAGGGAGTAATACATTAATGATCTTCCTAATTCTTAAATAAAGCTAATACTCTCTTATTCAATTGCGTGAATTGCCTCATTCGTGTTCATTATTAAGACGTTTGAATATGAATACACATCCGAATATTTAGATGTGCATTAAGACTTAGATGTCTGAATCTAAATGCACATCTGAACTATTAAGATGTTATATTATGATCTAAATACTAAATAATTAAGAATGTTTGTTGATCTAACACCTTTGATATATAATTTTTTTTTAAATCAATAAATACAAATTCAATAAAATACTAAATTAATCTAATACATTATACATCAACAAAATATTTGGAAAAAAATTATATGGCGGTGGTGATGGCTAGCTGTGGCGATTGTGGATGATGCTGGCTAGTGGAGGGGGTGGCGCCATTAGCTATTGGTGATGGTGATGGACACTAAAGGTTGATGCAGGGTGATACTTGTTGCCTTGTTAGTTGTGATGGATGATTGTGATAGTTAATGGTGGTGGTGAATTGAAACAATAAAAGAAACAAACGCACTTAATGATTAAAATTCAGAGGTAACAAACAAACGGACTTAATGACTGAGATATGAATGATTGGGATTAAGAGGTGAGGCTTAGTCCACCAAGTTGAACACTACTTGCAAAACTAATACAGTAAGTTAATCTAACTTGGGATTTCACTGGGTATGTTGTTGTAATCTATCTTATATGAATCAGAGCAAAACTGAAAGTTTGTCTTTGATTTTCATTGAATCTTTGGAGCATCCAAGAAGAAAATATAGAGAACTTCAAGTACCTTATACTTTTACTTTTATTTTGTACAATATTGGCTTGAGATAAGTTTAAATGGAGAACCTTAATCAAAAAAAGGAAAAAAAGAAAAGAGTTCTAATGAAAAAACATTATCAATAAGACTTCAACTTGTTTGGGACTAAGGTGTAGTTTGTTAACTGCCTACACTGAACTGCAACTTCTGTGAGGCGAAGCACCCTCCCAGAGCTTCAAGGCTTAAGCAGCGTGCCATAAATGAGCCTTTGACAACACTATAAAAAACTCAACTCCTTGACTATTATGAACTGAGGAACTCTATCAACATGATAAACAATTCCTAACTTGACTCAAATTAATACTAGCATTATGATAAATTTGGATGTTAGTCTAAGGTGGCAGAGCTAGGATTTTGAGTATATGTTCTAGATTCTAGAAGAGACGAAGTTACTGGGTTCTCAATAGATTATTCATATATATTAAGTGGAATTTTTTGTACAAATACGAGATATGCGCCAAAGGTACTAGGTTTTGCCGAACCTGTAGGCAAAAGGCTAGTTACACACTACAAGGAGCAACTATAAAAGTACAAAGAGAGCTCTTCTTTATCTACAGCTAGAAGTAAGATCAGACAAAGAAACATAATCAATGATTGTTTAGCAAATTCTGAACACATTTAGATTGTTTCTTTTGAAACAAGTAATAGTTGTATTCAGTAAACAGCTTAACCACCCAAGAAAAAAGTGCTAATTTAGCAACTTTACAAGCAACAAAAGGGTGCTTAAACCCCTTCCTAAAACCCTATACAATTATACATTGTCAATTAAATCTACTAACTCTCCTACTTCCCTCCAAATATTTTGTTTACACCAAAAAAAGAACAAGCTAAAGACAAGTCATTCTAATTTTCTGGATAGAACTGCTAGTGCCTTCAAAATGTCTACCATTCTTTTCTTTCCACACTGTCCACCGAATGCAAGCATGAATGATCTTCCACCGATCCTCCTCCCCACCTTTGTTCCCAATACTCCACCAGTTGTTCAACAATGCCAAAGTAGAACAAGGTATAGCCCAGGTTATTCCCAACAAACAAAACAAGATGTGCTAAAGATTTATAGTTGTCCTCCTACATTGTAGGATTAGCGTTCATTGCTTTCACCCACCTGTTCACACAAAGGACATCTTGAACAAATCTAAAACCCTTTTTCTTTGTAGCTTAACTTGAGTAAAGGCAAGCATTCCTAATACCAACCAAACATAGACCGACGCCTTCATAGGGATATTTACTCATTCAGTAGACTATTTCAGTAGCTTAACTCATTCAGTAAACTATTCTTCTTATTAATCAACTCCACAAAGTTTGTTCTGCTCCATGAATCAGCCCTTTAAAACCATCCACCTCTAACCACCGATTTTCAAATTTGAAGTAAGAACTCTTGTGGTTCCAATTTCCACAATCTAAGGAAACTGTAGAATGATCAAAATTGGCTCTAGCTAGAATTCTTCGTTTTATAAAGATTTTGCAGAGGACACGTTTTTTCTTTCTACAGAGGCATCTAGTAATCTACTATATCTCTCAAGACAAATACACTAACAACTTCAATCTGTAGCAGTTGAATTCAATGGGAAAAATGAGTTCTTTACTACACAAGTACCAGAGAGATCCATGTATAACTTTGAAACCTATCTTCATTGATTCTCCACCAAAACTAATTTACATACTCATCCTTCCTTTTGTCAAACACCTGGAAGTTCTATTAGTCTCTGATGAATTATTTTTCTTTTTGTGATAAGTGAGTGTAGTCTCTTAGAAACTAGTCCACACATAAAGTAAATGCTGCACCAATGGCAACAAGAAAGTCATCATTTTCCCTAACAAAGAACATCAATTCCTTCCTTGAACTTCCCCAAATCATCCATTCCCCAGGGAACAAAAGAAAAAAGCAAATTTTGAAAAAAAAAACATAAAATTCATAAGTCTCAAAAACCCTAAAGCAATAAAATAGCAAAGAAAGTAAACAAAACAGAGCAAAAACGTAACAGAACAACTGCACATTACAAATGAACTTAAAGGGCAGCAAAAACAAAAGCACAACAGGCATGCAAAAGTGATTTACAACAATCTAGGGTTCAATTTGAGTTCAAATAATAGCTCTAAAAGTAATAAGAAGAACAGAAAATAACTTCAATGCTTTATACAAAGCTAAAATAAAGATAAAACTGATAAAGAGAAACAGAGAATTCTGTCTCACCAGAAGGGGATAACAGAGCGAAGTAAACAAGTGAACACACACAGTAGAGTTCAGATATGAAGATTCTAATGTGAATGCTACAATTCGATGAGAAATCCGGCACCGTCGCTTGTCGCCGGCGCTCTTCAGCAGCAAAGAGGGACGACTGAGAAGTGTTGTTGGTGACGAGGAAACCAAGAGTGCGTTTCGATTGTTTGTTAATATAGGGCGGACTCAACCGCATTGACCCGACCCGTTATAAACGTGCTGAGTTGTTCAGGGGCGTTTTTGTCTTTATCTATTTTTTATTTTTTTTAGTTGAAACAAATATTTATATAATCCTTCTTTTTAATTTATTCGTCTTATTTTCTTTTTGTAACAAATTAAAATGAAGAAAATAGTTGTTTTTGATTTATTTAATTTTAAATTTTGCCAAGATAAACGCTTAGTGATTAGTGAAAGAGCTTTCGTCTTGCACCCGAAAATTTACATTTAAACGTGTATATATATATATATATAAAAGACATGACATCTTCGTCATTACATAACTTGTCTTTTTTTTTTTTAGTTTTCTCTTTTGAAGCGAAGCCATGCAATAATATTATAACAACAAAAAAGGACCATTACATAACTCCTTTTTTTTAGTTTTCTCTTTTGAAGCAAAACAATACACAACAATATTAAAACAAAAAATAAGATCATTAAATAACTCGTCTCTTTTTTTGTTTTCTCTTTTGAAGCGAAGCAACACTATTATAACAACGGGGAAAAAAGGACATGAAAGAAAAAAAGATTATGTATTATGAAATATTGTACAATTTTTTTTAGGTTAATTTTATGATAAAACGAAAATAATCATGACTATCTTTAATCTCAATTGCATTTCATTAACATACTAATTTAATGAATTAAAACAACTTCAACCTATATAATATAAAATGGATCAAACAAAATATACATGTATCAAAGGAACCTCTTTTCCTTTATGCTAAACTTCACAAATATAAATATCTTTTACACAATTATGTTATCATCATTAAGATAATTATAATACATTGTTATAATAATTAATATATTTGTATAAGTATTAAAAAAATTTAACCCCACCATTGGTGCACAGCAACACCTTCATCCCTTAACATACCATATAAAGATAAACATTCCCAATATGCCCTTCTATTTTTCTTTTTATCACTTTTTTTCACACCTTGATGTTTACACTCTAAAAAAAGTTCATCAACTAATTTAATTGCTTTATTCCTTACCATTTCTTCTACTACTTCTGCTTCTGCTTTCATTACTACATATTCATTTTCTTTCACATTTTTCTCTAACCAATCTGACATTCCAATCAATGGTGCTGATGACTCTTTTGCCACTATTTCAATCTTGAATATCTCGAATTTCGTGTTCCTAGTTGGATAATGCTTCGAAAACCAACTAGAATCACCTGATTTTTCGTTTTTGTTTTGTAAACCAACGTCGATGAATATCCTACGTGGGTAGCTTTCTAGACGAATGTTCATCAATTCTGGCAAATAACGTGTCTTTTTGAGATATCTACTCGATTTTCCTGAGGCTGCTCTTGGTGGTTCGAGTAGTACGTCTTCTAGCTTTTTTAATGCATCCTCTTTCGCGTTTGGACCAAAATTGAATAATTTTCTATGATGATGTGTAGTTGTTGATTCGATCGAGGTAAATGAACTTGTCTTTCGCATGGCTAGTATTGTGGAATCGAATTTTCGTACGTAGACAACTTTATAGTTTGATGGTTGTGAATATGTTATCATAGGATTGTCGTTAATTAGTTGAACAACGACAATACCACCTACGTTCATAGCTCGATCGATAAAATCGAGAGACTTGAATGAATCATAGGGAATTAATGCAAAGTCATAAGTCTCGTCTTTTCGTGCCAAATCTGAAAGAGAAATTAAATCCATATTGTAATCACTTGTAACTTGAGAATTGTAGATAACTTCTTCATTTCCATTAGTAATAAACAAGGACTTGTCCCTTGTTTTGAGAAGGCCTTCATTAGCCAAATCATGAAAAATTAGAGGCAAAACCTCTAATTTAATCGAATTATAATTAGCCATCGTATGATCACCTTTTGAAACGTTAATATACCCATAGCTCGATGTTAATCCCCTGATTACCGTGTTAATCCAGGGGAACGACAGAATAACTAGCCACAAAATGGCTAACTGAGAAATCAACCTCAAAACCCACAAATGGTTCAATTTAATAACAACCAAATGTGTATCATTATAAAATCCCAAGGCATCCATGTATGTGCCTTTCATTTTGTCCTTGTTGGTGTGAAAACCTTGCAACAAACTCATTATATTATAGCGACTTTTCGGCTTGTCAATCGTCAGATGTGAATCTGAATTAGTCGGACCAGTAAGCAAAAGAAGAGAGTATGTAGGTGTGGTGTAGAGTTTTCGAAAAAGAGAGCATGCAAATTTATTTCAATCTAACGAGCAAAAAAAGGAAGTGGGATTAAAAAACAGCTATAGTTTTAACGAGTGCAAAATCTAGAGGCGGTGTGGTTTCCACCCACGAGGGCAACACGATTACTTTGCAATCTTGACCATAACCACATTAATTCATGTAGCCTTTGAACCTCCATTTCCTAAAACTATATAATAAAAAAAAAAACTCCTTCCTTTTTAAATTTTTCAGATCAACATGACTAAATTATTTTTATTAATTTACTTCATGATGATCTACTAATATTTTGGCAATTGATCTGAATGAATATAAGGAAGGAGGAATTTAATATAAGAGGAAAAGACTAGACAGTTTTATTCTTTTTTTTGTTTGAGTTTTTTTTTGGTAATTTTATGATCTCTAAATGTTGGTGTTATTCTTCCTTTTAAAAGGCTATATAAAATTGAAAAAATTTCTTGTTTGAAAAAATGGTTGGTAATGCAGAAAATTCTAAAACAAAGAATGGTGAAAAATTGTTTACTATTGTTGAATAATTTGGTTTGAGGGAATGAAAGGTTAATATTAACTATTTTATTCTAACCATTGGACAAGAATTTGTTATACGCGGATACGTATACTAGTTGGTAGTAAAAGCAAAAGTGCATTGTAATATAATTTACGTGTACTTGATATTTACATTAAATCAATAAATACATGACATATGTATGACATATGTTTGTATGTAGATTTTTAGCATTTAATCCTGGTTTATTAACGTGCATTCAATCGCTTATCATTAAATCACATAGCTATTATAAATGCATATGTTTTGATGTGAACACTTGATATACAAATTAATATTTACTAATGTATCAATTGGTTTGTTTTGTTTGTGACTTTTGTGTATTTAAATTTCGGAAGGATGGGAGCATATTATGTTCTCTACTTTAAATTACTTTAGCGAATACTTTGGCTTAATACATGGATATATATTCCTTTAAAGTTTCTAGTATATTTTGTGTATACACTCTAATTATGAATTGCTTCAATTGATCACGTAATCACATAATAAAATGTTCACGTGATAAAGTGTTCTTATAAGATACTTTCGATTTAAATTTTTATTTAATGTAGTTTTTGTTATGATTTGGTGACTAAAACGATGCATATGTTCATGAAATTGTATCCTTTAAGTTTAGTTCTATAGTTCAAACATCAGGATTTTTAATTTGAAATGTGTAGTTCGAACTTTAATTAGTATTCTTGTAAGAATAAGGAGACAAAACTTATACGATTTGAAAAGCATACTTGGTTGCAAAATACAAATCCTCACTGATGTAGATATTAAGAAGAAGACAACTTAGAAGAAGAAAAGCGCACACCGCCTTTTTAAGCACAAGGGTGTTTAGATTGACTTATTTTACGTAGCTTTGAAGTTTTGGGGATTTTGTTTCTTTGTTCTGAACTAGAACGCATATGGCCGGTTAGTGGGATAATAAAAACGTCATATAGGTAAGAATAAATTATACTTAAGCAGAGGGTCTATCAAAAACAGACTCTATCTCTTAAGGTAAGGATACAGGACTGCGTACAATGTACCCTCCCTAGACCCCTGCTTGTGGGACTACACTGGGTATGTTGTTGTATAGTCAAGAATAAATTGATTGCAACAACAGAAAGTGAAGTAATGCATGGTTACTTAATTAAACATGTCCTAATAAAAAACTTATCCAACATTTTATACAATTGAATGGCACCAAAATTTTCTCATCTTAGTTTTATCAGCAAACTATCTGATAGCTTTAATCTGCTAAATCAGATGATTAGATTTCTACTTACCACATACCTATACAAAAGGATTGATTTCATTTCCAGACAATCACAATGAAGAACTTCAGCTCAGTAGCACTTCACAGCCACTCAGCTTCTCCTCATAGGATAGATGACCTTACGTATCAGGTACCATGGAATTTCAGCTAGCCAAGATTGGCATCAGCAACCAAGTCTCAAGGCACCAATCAAGGTCCTATACGACAAGCATGTTCACCATCTTCCACTCTCAGCCTAACACGTATCTGAAAGTTGTGTGACATACAGAAAACTAGGGAAGTGAAAAAGTGACTACGCATCATCTAGAGTTTGTCCTTGGAGGGATTGGGAGGCTATCTGATTTTACTTTGTCCAAATTTGGATGGACTTCCTTTTTTGTTCCTTGATCTGGATGCTGAAGTGATTGACCATCATCCAGTCCATTCTTTTCTGATGTTTGACTTTGAGATGCTTGAACCTTTCCGTTGTTTTTGACAGGCTGATCAGACTGGTCTTTGTCGAGGTGTTGGAGTTCACTTGCAATTTGGGTCCGACGTTCTTTCAAGAAGTTGAGCCTGTTCGTCAGCTTTGATAATGCTGATGTTGTAGTATTAGCTCCCTGTCAATCAAAGATGTCTATTACATTTCGTAGACCCTAAAGATATATATAGGATCTTAAAAGCTCTTTCTTTTAAAAAAAGGTAAAAGTATATAGGATTGAACAGCCTCGATACAATTGGTATACATGATTTATGCCAGATACTGATGTTATGTGCTAAAAGATCTTTTGTCAAATGCACAATTAGTCGGTGAATCCCTCTCGACAGAATCCTTTTTAACTCCCTCTCAGCCAAAAAAAAATGTTCAGTGATCTTAAAGTGTTTGAGCCAGGCAGCATAAACAAGTAGAATGCTTGATCTAGCTGATACGAAGAAGAGAGTAGAAAAGCATAGGCATATTTCTCACCAAAACCATCTTAAACTACGAAAATTTCAATAATTTGCCTCAAACTTGAGACTCAGCTTTTGTTTTTTATGCCCACAGGAAAAAGGAATAGAAGCTTAAACTTCCAGATAAATCATAAAACTTGCCTCATTCCTAGAAGTAGATTTTCTAATACTGGCTGAAGCAGCCCTGCTCATCTCCGCTTCCACAGAAGAGTTGGTGCGTTGTGATGAATCTGCCTGCTTACTAGCTTCATACTTACTAGTTTCCATATCTTTATGTTTATCCTTGCTGCACCAAGATCGAGATGGTGAAGGATAAGAAACAAAACTAGACAAGATTCCAATAGAATAACAATGGCAAAGTGGCTCATTGTATTAGAAGCATCAAAACTCCACGAAACTTCAACTTATCGACTTAAGTCTTCCTACACAAGCAGCAGTGTAGAAACAGAGCATCCTTGGATTTTAACTTAGACAAGAGGGAAACAGCATATCAAAATCATTCATTTTCTTTCCTTATCTTTTCATTGATATGAATAGTGTGGTAGTGATAACAATCTATAACTTGAACTGAAGCAGTATTGTACCATGTACATTTTTTTATTTATGAAGATGTTATATTAGCAGGGCATCAAGTGGATGCAGATAGTTACATAAGAGAGTCCTGGTTAGCTCGTGAGAACAAAAACTCCTTTTCTTAAACAGGGAGCTAACCAGAAAGCAAAAAAATGGTTTCTAAACCATAGTGAGGGAGCTGATAAAATCTAAAAGGGGAATTATATCATTTACAGGGGATAGATTGCTCCAACTAAATAAGTTAAAAAAGACAAAAAGACTTCAAACTACTGCTAGGAGTTGAGATGCCATCAAAACATCTGAGATTCCTTTCCTTCCAAATACACCAAAAAATGCATGCGGGAATCATCTGCCAGGTCTTCTTGATGGAATGTATTGTACCATGGCCATACAACATAAACAGGAAGAAGCAACACAAGAATTACCTTTTCCCCTGATTATTTAAACTTTGCTGTGGTTGATTGCCCGAGTCAGCACCAAGTTTGGAATTTTGTTCACGTTGTTTACTAAGATGCAATCCAAGATCATCAGCCCTCTGTTTCAGATTGTTGACATCTGCCTCTGCCTGAGCAATCTCCTGAAGTTCATTCTTCATCTATACCATAAAGAAAATTATAGTTCTAGCATAAGCAAGCCACACCATAAATTGGCAAAGTTGAAAGAAAACTGACCATCCCATCTATACTGGAAGAGGCAGGTAATTTGCCTTCAAGTCCAGCTTCCAGAAGTATCCTTAATTCCCTCTCTCTCTGTAGTTGATCCTGAAGCCTTGTTACCTGGTCACGCCAACAATTTCATTGCATTCATTTATAAAATTGGAGATGGGAATAATTAAGCTTCTATGTACTAAGGACAGTTGGGATATATAAAGAAAAAGAACAAACAAGTCTATATCAGCCGCTGAGTTTTATATGTTTGGTTTATGATTCCAGTCAACAAGAAAGCGAAGTACTTTTGTGGATCTACTCCACAGTGCATCGTGTGGAGATGTTTTGAGGACAAACAACCACTCTTTACTGTAATAGGTGTTCTTGAATTATTGAATTAACTGTTAGCCCACACCCTTGTGTGTTTTTCAATAATCCATACTTGTAGCAAGGAAATATTGTAACTCCTCCACCAAGTGAGTAAACAATTTACTATAAATATTAAGGATATATTTTTTTCTTGAAGGGTTTAGCAATGGCACCAGCAAATAAGAGAACACATACTGTAGTCCAGCATAACCGTAAACTAAAAAAAGTTAAGAAGCAAAGAGAGAATCAGCTCAAACGCGCGGAAGATCAAGAGGCTTTAAGAAGGAATGAGAAGTAAAAAGTTCAATGCGCACCCAATGAAAAACAATAAGAGGAAAAGAAAGGAGTAAACCACATACATCTTTTTCAAGTGCCAGACGACGCACATGCAAAGCATCTTTTCGCTTCTCCAAACTTTCTTGCAAAAGGGCATTACCTTTGGCCTATAATGAAGAGATACGTGCAGCACAAAGACCAAATATAGAAAGGTAAACATAAAATTAGGGAAAAGGTAATTCAAGTGAAAACTGATAAGACTTCTCAAGTAAAAGGATCTTATAACATGTACCTCCTCTTGAATCCTAGTTTGCAAGTCAGCTTTAACGGCCTCAAGCCTCTGGATTTCATCTCTAAAAACAAGTTCAAACACAACAGTTACCAGAATGGTAAAATCCATCTAAAATAATTTAGAACAGTAGACACTTTTTTAGGCAGGATCAAATGTGAGAGGTGCTTGGGTTTAGGAATCATAGGTCAGAGTGCAAGTGCTGTTTGCATGATCATATTTGATATTTGAGTTCTCTTCCTCTATGTAGTAAGGATATATATATACATGCAACATAATTGTTCTCCCACTGTTTTCATTTAGTAGTTGTGCTTTCTCTTGAATATCTTGGTTGGCCATCATTATAAGGAATTTTAACTCTTGATAGATGCATCACTTACTCTTCATCAAAGGGGATTTCAATTGATTCCATGGAGAGGTTCTTCTTGGCCTAAACTCAAAAAATGAAAAACCAAGAAATGAGATGTCAGAAAATATGCCAATAATCTAGTCATAAAAGAAGTAAAAAGTCCAAACAAGGATGTCCAAGTTTGATTAGTTTAGGTAGTGCTAAATTAAGCAACAAACATGTATGGGCAATGATATGGCCAACGCAAAACACAGTGGCAAATAAGAAAGCTAGTCACAGTCTGAGCTAACTGTCAGCCAAAGGTATACAATAGTACTCACAGGAGTACGCCCCCAGATAGCAGGTCGTCGAACACTGCGTAGAGGTCCATTTAACATATTCGTTGACTTTTGAGAATTAGATGTTTCAATCTGTCCAGGTCCTACTTGTTCAACAGATTCATTTCCTTGTGCGCTCGAATTTTCACGACTTGGAGGCGGAACACTCTCACCCCCTTTATTGACATCATTCTGAACAGAAGTTTGAGGTAGACTTCTCGGTGAGCTTCCAGTAGTTTTGACGACGTCCACTTCAGTAGTCTTTAAACTAGTTTTAGAAACTTGAGAGTTCTGCATAATTAGTCGTGATATATGTGAGCTCCAGCTTAGGCCAGGAATGAATGGAATGTACTAAAATGTCCTTAAAGCTTGTGGTCTTAAACATGCCATGTGGAAAGTTAGAATTAAAGAGATGCCAAAAAAGGAAAATGCATTCTTTATGAAATGGACTAAAAAGGAAAGTAGGACAAACAAATTGAAACGGCGAGTAATATCTTAACAAGCACAAGTTTCAATGATCGCTGTAGAAGCTAAATATATTGCTGCACCTGAGTGAAAGGGTAAAGTAGGAAAGAGGGACTAGAAAGTTCCAGCATCATGCAACACAGTGCTTGACAAAAGAAGACGGCTGAGAATAGAACAGTGAAGACAATGAAGAAAGAACCTTATTACTATCTTCAGTTTCGCCAACTTCATGGGTTGTTGTACAGGAATCATGATCAGAATCATCAATATCAGCGTGAGAGCCCTCTTCCGCATCATCATCTTCATCTTCTTCATCATAGCTGTAATCATCATCAGTAAATTCTTCTCCACTCTCGGTTCCACTACCATCTGAGTCAGAGTATAATTCAGGCGATACAGAGCCTTCCTGCAAAGATTTTAAACATTTACTTGAAGAGGAAAGAATTAGAGGGCTACATAGAAGATTTCATTGTCTTCTCACTATCTCAGAGAAATAAAAATATATCCCAGCACTCTGAGGTTCCCGATGAACAAAAATGTTACCCCATAACATAACGTCAGGGGCAGAGGCAACTAGGGAAGTACAGAACTGAGGATGATGATGTAGACCATACCCCGAACAATTTATCATACTCCTCTAACAATGTGATGATGATGGCTTAATGTATAATTCAGGTGCAGAAGCAACTAGGGAAATACAGAACTGAAGATGACAAACTATACCCCAAATAATTTATCATACTCCTCTAGCAATGTGATGACAATGGCTTGAGCATGGTTAGCTGCAGCAGCTGCCTGCAGAAGTTGAACAGAGCTATCACCACTCATAGCAAAGTCATTTCCTAGCTCACAGTCTCCAGCTAGAAGTGGGCGAAGAAGTAAAGGTGCCATGCAAGCTGCCACTGCTGACGTGCTCATTCTATTTTGAGTTTTATTGGAAACCACTGTTTGCATCATCATAAGAATCCTGATGGACATCGGAAGAAAGCATCACATGAGAACTAAAAAATTGTTCAGCAGCCCAGAAGAAGCTAAGTCAAATTTTAGAGCTTCTATAAGCATAAGGGGAAAAAGTCACTGCAGTGATTAAGCAACCTTACTAAAAGAGAAAATACTAGCTTATTCATTTCACTTAAACTGACAAAATTTTATTTGGTCTATAGGCATTTAAATGCAGCTAGTTCACCCACAATACAGTAATTTAAATCTCTGTCAACAATTTTGCATCAAAGAACTTCCTATGTCCTATCTCTTCATTAGTAGAGTCTGAACTGAAATCTGTGAGAAGAACTCCATCCTCTTGTTCACAACGGAAATAGTGGTAAATTGTCGCCACCTCCAATTTTCAGAATCATTTTCTAACCAGTGACAACATGTATGCATCCCTCTTTTTTCCAATACTTTTTCGGATATCACGTCACCTTTATAATTCAATTCATTTGAGCTGTTGATGTAGTCTGGATTTGATACTAGTCAGAATCCTTTTCCTTCAAGATCAAAATATTGTAACAACCATCTCCGATGACAGTTGAATCCAGACATATCGGCTAAAACTCATATACTACTAAATGCCCATCGACCTAACATCAGAAAGACTGCAATTCATCTATTTCCCTTTCTGGACATGATTGGCTTTAACTTTGGACGGAAACTAATGGAAATCAAAACATCTCCTAATATGAAACCTTCACACAAGCAGTAATCCTCAATGTTTGGATAACTCACTCCATGATGATATCGATGGATCCAACTCCGAAATCTTCTCCACCAAGCACATTTCTGGAAACAAAAATCTATCCCTGTACCATCTTTTGACACCAAGTGGAAGATTCTTCCAAACTAATTTGATGGAAATCGCCATCCAGAGATAAGGCTGGTCAAGATGACGCCTCCTATATGATCTAGCTGAATCCAATTTAATCCACTTTACTTTTTTATGCAACATAAACTAGGATTCGTTACTCAATATGATCAGATGTCATTGCGAGAACTGTTGCAAATTATCTTGTTTACTGTTGATTTTAGAGATGAGAAGCTTCTCCTGTTGTGAGAACTTAACCAGCAGCTTTTGCACCAAATGTAAGGGTTACCACTTAGGACATTTCGTACCAAGAATTGTAAAAATTAACCAAGTGAAATATGAAAAATCTTCTGTCCAAAAAATACATCAAAGCACATAAGCAAAAATATCAAGAGGTCCTTTTATTATATTTGGAAATGCAATACACAATTGGCAATCTTCTAGCCAACACTCAATCAATTATTCAAAACCTCCAAAACAGAAAAGATTTAGCAAATCTGACAGCTTTAATAGATGCAAAGATATCTCAACATGTGTGTTTGTGTTGTTATGCACAAACACATACATAGAGCTAACTGAAATTATCTGCTAGAAGATAAAATGTTCAGACCAAAAAGCACCATACTGATAATACCCAAAAAAAAAAGGGGGGGGGGGGGGAGGCGCGGTGCACAAAACATCTCCGCATCTATGCAGGGTCCAGGGAAGGATACCGATAATACCAAATTTATTTAAATGAGTACACTGGATCCAGCGAACTGTGTCACAGACAATCAAAATAACATGAACAGATCACAAACCTCTGCAGCAAACGACGGTTTGGTTCTGGAAATGTCTCCAATATAGCTGTATGCATAGCATTGACTCTAATGCCCCGCTCAGTTCCTATCAACAATTACAAAAGTATTTTAACAGATATACTTACAAGCTGACAGATCTTCCAACTTTATCTTTGACGGAAATGTATAATATCCTATCTTGTGATGAAAGCCACATAAACACTTCAGGTAGTCCAAGATTCTTGTTGGCCAACATTCAAGCTAGGATAAAACTTATATGATCATAGTTTTCCAACCATTTTTTCTATTCGCACCCTGACTCACAATAAAATTTAAGACCAAATTGACAAGCAGCTTTCATGAAGTCATAGGTGTTAAACAAACTCTATGCATAAATATGTATATTTCATTTTGTGCCTGTTGAAAAGAAATTGGATAAGCATGACTAGGAATTCGCTTTAGTACATAAATCTAATAGATAGTTGCTTCGTATGGAAGGGTGGCAGTTAGTACATAAATCTAATAGATAGTTGCTTCGTATGGAAGGGTGGCAGTAAAAACATGGATCACAGGACTCGTGAATCACAGAAAAGAGTTGAGAATCTCGTGGTGAGTGGTTATTACTGTCAAAGGGGCTCTAGCAAATATTTCATCAAGAGAAATGGACCATGCATGTTATGCTATTGAATGAATAAAGTATATCTATACAACTCTATAAATCCTGGAGTAGTGTTACTAAACGTATCCTTCTTTCTTCTATAAGAACTAGCTTAAATCATGTAAGGAAAAGAGGCAATCTAAAAGGACCCAACATTAAGACAATAAACTTACTAAATGCTTCCAAAAGGGCATTGCAGCAAGATGCAGGAACTGGAGATGATGGCAACTCCCGCAGAATATACTGCAGAAATAAAGATGAATAGCAAGTTCCGAAAGTAATTTCATACAAACAATCTTATATAAACCCTATACTTCTGTTTTGAAGGATATACCTTCACACAATCAGCAATAACATGTGCATCCTCATCTGTAGAAAAGTCAGTTTTACCTGGATTAAGAGAACAAAAGTTTGTTACTTATTGTAAGGCAAGTGAACTACACAAGAGACACTTGTATAAGCTTCCCCTCAAATGAAGAAAAGAAGTAAAAGATTTTTGACAGGTAAATGATCTTTCACAGCCATTATATCAGAACATATTATTTACTTAGCTAATAACAATCTGATGTCATTTGAGAATTGCATCTCATCTATAATAATTCAGTTGCATCTGAAAAGAGGAAACCACTTAAACACACATAGTAAAAGCAACTCAGCAAAATCTACAGCTCTATAAAGCTCACTATGAGACTTAACAACATTGTTGTGCACCACTAGGAGTAAGCTTATTATATATAGAGAGAGAAAGGAGTAAGCTTATTATTGCAACTTTTGATGAGTAATGAAGTCTAGTCACCAGTGGCAAAATGTAAACTTTTTCAGCAGATACTTGGGGTATCAACACCTAGTAAAAACTAACAAAAATGAAATCCTCTCAATTTAAAGGTAACAGACCCTGTTCATATTCCCGTATTCGTTGCTCAACATCATCAACATCTGCTGCTTGCCGCAGGATGCCTTCAGTTCTAATCCCTGGAAGAAATTGTAGAAGATCAGTACCATTCGATGAGAATGCAAGACATCAATAAATAAATAAATAAATGAACAGTCCAGAAAATGAGAAGTATTAATTTTCTTTGACAAAAAATGAGAAGTGTCAATTGAAAGAAGGTTAGA
>JAJONR010010421.1:0-23077 GCA_029582245.1 Solanum etuberosum
GATGTGATCGATTATAGGCAAATTTCGATATATGGGTAATTGAAACTACTAGTAAATAGCTAAATATCAATGGGTAGGCTAGACTATAATTGAAATAGTTTTCTCTCAAACAATTAATCCGCTTCAAGTATTTCTCTCGAACATCAACAAGCATAGCAATTAAGAACAACCCATAACCTTAATACATCTTCTCTCTCGAGCAAGATGGGTAGGATTGGGTTTAGGATTCACTCTCTCGAGCTGAACCCAAATCAACCCAATACCTACAAACCATTAATCAAAAGCTTTGGTTCTAAAACCTCTCTCTCGAGCAAGCTAAGAACACAAAATTAGAACTGCATTTGCAACTACAATTCATAAATCTCAGCTAATTAATCCCACTTCAATATAACATTTAAACTAGTAATTAACAACACCCATAAACTAATCCAACCCGTAATCACATGATCACACCCCAAGAATTGGGGTTTTAGACAAACATCATAAAAGAGTAAAAACGGTTACCGAATCAATCAGCCATCAATTAGGTAATAGTAATTAAACCTTTATGATGCTTTAATTTGAAGAAAATTTGAAACCCACTTGCAAAATCTCCAAATTGAATCACAAAAAGTCTTCAAGTCTACTAAGGAACTATCTAAAATTGTTCTAGACTTTAAAAAAAAATTCTAAGCTGAGAGGAACTCTCTAATTTACAGTTCAAAATTCTATTTATAGTTGCCGAAAATTAGCCACGATGGGCCATTAGGCGAGGTAAGTCGGGTTCGCCAAACCACTCGGCGAACCGCCCATTGCTCTCTTCTATCACCTTTCTGCCTTGGCTCTCAGCATCCTCAAGTCTTGTAACTTTGGGCGATCTTTTTTGGCATCGCGGAACTGCTCGGCGATTCGCCGACTGCCTATTTTATGTCGCCTACTTGGTTTCTTCCCTCAGGGCTGGCACACCTCCTATGCCGCTAGCTATGCCCTGATTTAGGCTATTAAAGTAGTCACTCGGTGACACGCCAAGTGCTCTTGGCGATCCTCAGACTCGCCTTTCTTCACTTCTTCAGTTTGTTTTGTTCCTTTTTGCCAGTTATTGTCCTTGCTTTGCTCCTCAATCCATATACTTGAAAATCAAGGCTTTATCATTAGTTTATGATACAAATTAAGCATTTGAGAACACTAAATCTATATAAACAAAGCCCTAAATGAGTCCAAATCTCGGACTCATCACATGTACATAGATAAGATTATGATTCATATGAAGCAGGTAGAGGAGGATAAGCTGAAGGATAGGAAAGAGTATTGTACTAAGAGGGCCAAGACAACAAACTATGAGTCTAGCCATCAGAAGACTGAAAATTAGAATCAGTCCTCCTTTCAGAAGAGGTCGTCTGGACATGTTCCATTATCATCTAGCGTGCCTGCACCAAGAAATAGGAATGACCACAAAAATCAGAATTTTTAGAATTTTAGCACACAATGTTCTGAATCTCAGGATAGCGTGGCACAAGGAGCTACTTGGAGCCCAACTTGAGCTAAGTTTGAAAAGAACCATCTAGGAGAATTTCATGATGGCAAAAATGGGTGTTTTAAATATGGTCAAACAGGTCACTTCCTGAGAGATTGCCCAAGGGGGATGCAAGGTGATAGGGGCAATAAAGCCCAATCTTCTTTAGCAGTTCTAGCCGACAAGTTTGCCTAAATGGGTGCTACTTCTGGAACAAGCAGGCGTACAAACCGTCTGTATGATATGGCTAGTCTCCAGGATCAAGAGAACTCGTCATATGTTTTCACTGGTATGCTTAAAGTCATTTCTATTGATGTTTATGCCTTACTTGATCTAGGTCTGAGTTTATATTTTGTAACTCCTTATGTAAACATGAGGTTTGGGGTTGGCCCCGAACAACTTCTTGAGTTGTATAGTGTTTCTACGCCCGTTGGTGAGTCTATCCTAACAGAAAAAGTCTATTAAAATTGTACCATCTCCATCTATCACAAAGACACCATGGCTAATTTAGTTGAATTAGACATGGTGGATTTTGATGTCATTCTAGGCATGGACTGACTTTACGCTTGTTATGCCTTAGTCGATTGTAGAACTCAAGTAGTCAAGTTTCAGTTTCCTAATAAGCTAGTCTTAGAGTGGAGAAGTAATTTAGTAGTGCCTAAGGGTCATTTCATCTCATACCTTAAGGCTATAAATTTAGTCTCCAAGTGGTGCATCTATCACTTAGCCAGAGTTAATGACTCTAGTGTTGAGACACCACGTCTTCAGTCAGTTTCAGTCATAAGTGAGTTCTCAGAAGTTATTCACGACGATCTTTCTAGAGTCCCTTCCGAAAGGGAGATAGACTTTGAAATTGACGTCCTTCCAAATACTCAACCCATCTCTATTCTACCATATAAAATGGCTCCAGCTAAGTTAAAAGAGAAACGAAAAGATATCCTCAATAAGGGTTTCATCCGACCAAGTGTCTCACCTTGGGAAACTCTGATCTTATTTGTGCGAAAGAAAGATGGTTCCCTTAGTATGTGTATTGATTACCGCCAGTTGAACAAGGTCACCATAAAGAACAAGTATCCCTTTCCTAGAATTGATGACCTGTTTGACCAACTTCAGGATGCCACTTGCTTCTCTAAGATAGACCTCAGCTTTGGCTATCATCAGTTGAAAGTGAGAAAAAGTGACATCCTGAAGATAGCTTTCAAGACCGTTATGCTCATTATGAGTTCTTGTTATGTCTTTTGGTTTGACTAACGCTCCTGCGATATTCATGGATCTCATTAACGAAGTATTTAAGTAGTATCTGGATATGTTTGTTATCGTGTTCATCAATGGCATCCTGATCTACTCAAGAAATAGGGAGGATCATGCCAATCATCTCAAAATAGTCCTTTAAACTCTCAAGGATTATGAGTTATATGCCAAGTTTTCTAAGTGTGAATTTTGGCTTAAATCTGTGACATTCTTAGGCCAGATAATGTTTGGCGAGGGAATTCGGGTCGACACTTAGAAAATTGAGGCGGTGCAAAATTGGCCCAAACCCATGTCCCCAACTGATATAAGGAGTTTCTTGGGTTTGGCGGGTTACTACAAAAGGGTCGTCGAGGGGTTTTCATCTATTTCATTCCCGTTGACAAAGTTGAGTTAGAAGACAGTTAAGTTTCAATGGTTTGAGGACTTTGAGAAAATCTTTAGGAATTGAAAACTCTATTGACTACTGCTCCGGTATTGACCCTACCAGATGGAATAGAGGGTTTTGTTGTTTATTATGATGTGTCAGAGTTGGGCTTGGTTGTGTGTTGATGTAGAATGGTAAGGTTATAACTTACGCCTCTAGACAACTTAAATTCCACGTGAGGAATTATCTAACTCGTGATCTCCAGTTGGCGGCAATAGTACTTGCTCTTAAGATGTGGTGTCACTATCTCTATGGCGATCATGCAGATGTGTTCACTAACCACAAGAGTCTTAAGTATGTTTTTAGAGAGAAGGAGATTAATCTCAGACAAATGAGGTGACTAGAGTTACACAAATTATGACTTGAGTATTCTCTGTCACCCAAGTAAGGCTAATATTGTTGCTGATGCTCCTAGCAGATTGTCCATGGGTAGCACTGCTCATGTTGAGAAAGGGGAAAAAGGGTTGGAAAGAGAAGTGTACAAACTTTCCTGTTTAGGAGTCTAATTTATAAGGCTCTAGTGAGGGTGGAGTCGTTGTAATTAATGTGGCTGAATATTCCTTAGTGATGAAAGTGAAGGAGAAGCAAGATAAAGACCTTATCCTACTTTAGCTAAAAATAAATGTTCATAAACAGAAGGTGGTGGCTTTTGAACGGGGGGGAGGGGGGGGATGGTGTGTTGAGGTATCAAGGTAGGTTGTGTGTACCAAAAGGTAGATGATATCTACGAGAAGATCATGTCAGAAGCTCACAGTTCTAGATATTCGATTCATCCGGGTTCTACGAAGATGTACCACGACTTGAGATAAATCTACTAGTGGAATGGTATGAATAGGTGTGTTGCAGATTTTGTTGCTAATTGACCAAATTGCCAAAATGTCAAGGTTGAGCACTAAAAGCCATGTAGTGTGGCTCAAAATATAGCCCTTTCGGAATTGAAGTGGGAGATAATTAATACAAACTTCATTACTTGCATTATGTGATCTCGTAGGCAACATGATTTAATTTGAGTGATTGTTGAGGTATCAAGGTAGGTTGTGTGTTCCAAAAGGTAGATGATCTCTATGAGAGGATCATGTCAGAAGCTCACAGTTCTAGATATTCGATTCATCCGAGTTCTACGAAGATGTACCACGACTTGAGAGAAATCTACTAGTGGAATGGTATAAAGATGTGTGTTGCAGATTTTGTTGCTAATTGGCCAAATTGCCAACAAGTCAAGGTTGAGCACTAAAGGCCATGTAGTGTGGCTCAAAATATAGCCCTTCCGAAATTGAAGTGGGAGATGATTAATACGGACTTCATTACTTGCATGTTGCGATCTCATAGGCAGCATGATTTAATTTGAGTGATTGTAGATCGAATGACTAAATTAGCCCATTTCTTACCAGTTAAGACTACAAATTCAGCAGAAAACTATGCCAGATTGTACATTTGGGAGGTAGACCGACATTATGGAGTCTTCTTGTCCATCATTTCAGATAGGGGTGCTTAGTTCACCACTAAGTTTTGGAATTCATTTCAGAAAGGTTTGGGTTCGAAGGTAAACCTTAGTACCACATTTCATACACAAGCATATGGTTAAGAAGAGTGCACAATCAGATCCTAAAGGATCTGTTGAGAGCATGTGTCATGAATTTCAAAGGTAATTGGGATGATCACTTGTCTGTCATAGAGTTTGCTTACAATAACAATTATCACTTCAGTATCAAAATGATTCTTTATTAGCTTCTTTATGGGGGAATATGTAGATCTCCTATTGACTGGTTTAAGATTGATGAAGTTGAGTTAATAGGGTCGAAATTGGTATATCAATCCATGGAAAAGGTGAAGATTATTCAAGAGAGGTTAAAAATAGCGCAGAGTTGTCAAAATTCCTATACAGATGACAGAAGAAGAGATTTGGAGTTTGAGGTTGATAATTTGATTTATTTGAAGGTTTCAACCATGAAGGGTATTATGAGGTTTGATAAGAAAGGTAAGCTCAGTCCCCGATATATTGGTCCTTACCAGATATCTAAGAAGATTGGTAATGTAGCTTATGAGTTGGAGCTACCACCAGAGTTAGCAGCTGTCCATATGGTATTTCATATCTCCATGCTAAAGAAGTGTTTGGGAGATCCTTAACTTATTGTGCCTACAGAGAGTGTTGGCGTGAACGACAATCTGTCCTATGAAGAGACTCTAGTTGAGATTCTTGATCATCAGGTTCACAATTTAAGAACCAAGGAGGTTGCATCAGATAAAGTTTTATGAAGAAATCAGTTTGTTAAAGAGGCTACATGGAAAGTCGAAGAGGATATGAAAAGTAGATATCCTCATCTTTTTTCCTCTAATTCAGTTTCAGTCCAAGATAATAACTCTTCTTAGTGTACTCTTTCAATTCAGATATTCTTTCAATGTTTTTGAGTTCATGAGCTTTTATGTGTATTTTTAATTATATTGGGTCGTTAGACCTTTCCTAAATACTCTCATACTTAATTTGATCTCATTTGAGGACGAATGTTTCCAAATGGGAGATATTGTAACACCTCAGAAGTTGAGACTTGGGTTGGAAGGGGAAAAGTTGCAGAAAATGATCTGGTGCTAGTTTCTATGAGCCGGTCTATGGACCGTAAAGAGTTTTATGGTCCGTAGAAGGCAATCATAGGAAGGGGCTTGATTTTTGAAAAAATATCAAGTCTTTGATAGGTGTATACGGTTCAATAGGACGGGCCGTATGAAGTGTTTGTAGAATGATTTCACACATAGAAAAAAAATTGAGGAACCATAGGTTATACGAGAGGGTCCTACGGACTGTAAAAAGTCCTACGACCTGTAGGAAGGGTCCCGTAGAACTTTCTACGGACAGTAGACTGAAGCCGTAGAATTGATCCGACAATTTTTAAGAGGGGTATTTCAGTCTTTTCCCACATCTTCTAAGCCTAAACCTCGATGATTTTACACATAAATAAGGTTCTAAATAGTATTAATCGACCTCATTACTCTCATTAACGCTTTCAGATCTTAGAGCAAGGATCCAAGAGGAGAAAACTAGGATTTTTAAGCGTTCTTCCAGCTTCGCCAAGAACTTTATTCGTCCAGGTATGTAAGGCTAATCATAGTGTTGGACTAAGTTCGTCCTCACACCCTATATCTCAATTCAGTTAGTGAAAGTTTTATCTAGGGTTATACCCTCAGTTTCATGGAATTCTTGATATGAGTTATGTTCTTGTTTCGAGTTCTAAATTCTTATATTATGAATCGTAATATTTTATGCATTGAGATTCTTGAATTGTTGTTCATGTTTATATTTCCACATGAACCATATATAGTGAATTTTTTTTTTAAAATATTTTTGAGCAAGTATTTCCTTACACGGATGTTAAGAATCAAAATAAGTCCAAGAGAGAGTGTTTGAAAAATATTATTTTCAGAAGTTTAAGGGAACTTAAATGATCTCAAATGTATCATTTTTACATTGAAAAGAGAGTACTATTTTTAAAAAGGTATAAAGAATTTTCAGACAGATTCAATACAACTTCACCTCTTTAAGAGACCTTTTTGAGAAATTATGTCAACTCATAGAGTACTTTTACATAAACATCCATTATATATTTTGGGAGTAATATTGAGCACCGATTTGGGTGAGAGTTCAGATAACTCCAACCCCATAAGCCATGTATCCAGTGTGCGATAGGATCATACCAACATTGGGGCGAATCTTCATTGCCTCTTGAGAAGACCTTTTATATGGATCCATGAGTTGACTTTTGTTCTATACTCCGGCAGGGTATAAGATAGTTTTGGCAATGTGGATGAGATGTTGTGTCATCACGAGGCTCAATATTTGTTCTTATTGTATTTTATTTGTAAAGCTTAAATGATTTTTATCTCATGTTTATATTTTACCTCAGTTAAGTTACATTTCATCCCTTTAGTTTAGTTATTGTTCACTCAGCCTTATTAGATATCGTACATTCAATGTACTGATGTCATTCGACCTGCATCATTTTAGGATCATCAACATGCATTTCGTTGAGATCACCGAGTTTCTTATCATCTTTTGATGAGGGCTCTTTGCTTTTGGAGGACTCCAGTCATTGTTTTCTTTAATAGTTGTTTAAGGTTATTGTGAGGCTTGTCCCGACGGCTATCTTAAAATACTAGAGACTTCATAGGTAGACAATATTTGAGAGTCTTTAAATATTTTCTTGTTCAAATGTTTTGCTAAAACTATAACTTGGTGTTTTCAGACAATTTTGATTTGGTATTTGACTTATATGTTTTCTTTCAGTTGTTTTAAACTTATAAATGCTCGAATAAATCTTCTGAAAAGTAGCCAGCCAGACTAAGGATTTATTTGAGAACCACCAATGGTTCTCAATTGTCGGCCACGTCCAGAACGTAGGCTCAGGACATGACACCTAACTTTTGATTCGAGATACGATCCAGGACCCGACTTAAAAACTTAGACTTGTCCCTAACACCCCATTTAGGAACCAATTTCCAAATCGAGCCCCGATCCAACACCCAATCCGAGAACCGACTCCGACACCTGATTCAGCTAGATTCTGAATCGAAATCCAAACCTAACTTCTAACACAGGAGTCCAACCTGACTCCTGACCCTTAATATCAACTTAGACTCGACTTTCAAATTGGAACTCATCCCCGACCCATGATCTGAGACTCGACTTTCAAACTAATATTCGATCTTGACATTCGACTCCAATCTTGACGACCAATTTGGGATCCAAACCCGATATCCGACTTGGGATCCGACCTCAACTCTTAACTCAATACTCGACCCTAACACCTGATGCATGAACCAACTCCCGAATCAAGACCCAACCTCAACACCTGACTTGGATCCAATCCTAACAACCATCACAAACCCGACCCCAACTCCCAATCTAAGACCTGATTCTGACACCAAACACGAATCTAAATTTTTTCATGCCCTGAGACTACTCCCTAGACGCGACACAATATTTAGAATTACAAGTGATCCTAAGCTAGCTTCATGGCATGACACTGAGATATCACAATAAGACTGAAAGTACTGAATGTGGAAGACACTGAATTAGGTCTATTTAAACAAAACTGAAATATAGAAATATTTGATAGTTAAACATACATAAAATCTAAATTGACTGTCTGAAAGTCTCTACTAATATAAGTTGATAGGACAAACTCCTAGTTAACTCCAAATGTATGAAAACTAGAATATTACAATATTGAAAGAAACATAAAGAGCCATCCTCGGATAGATAAGGACTCACCAAGGTACTACTGTGCTAATCTGAATTCGTACTAACCGCGTCCCGAAGGATGAACATCCGAACCTATATTATCAAACAATAAATACGGAAAGTATGCAGTCAGTACTTTTAATGTACTGAGTATGAGGAAAATAAATAAAATAACATGAAATCTGAACATACTGAATCTATAAATATGTTAATGCAATGATCAAGTAAATAACGTGAAAACTGAATAAACTGAACTGAAATATCAGAATACTTTATCATGCAATACTGAAAACATATTAAATGTGAAAGATACTAAAACAAACATAAATCATATGAGCTGCTATATAGAGTTCAGTGTACTGCTCCCACACTAAAAAGAAAGCGTCCAATACTTGCCAAGGTAAGGGACCTGATATCTGAGCTAAGATGTATCCACTAGCTAAAGTCTATAATGACTAATCCTACGATGATACGTAAATCTGGGACATAGAATTTGGTACTATAGGTCCACAGACGCTAAACGAAAACCCTAATCCCTAGAGTCCACTTTGTGCTAAGTATTACTTCCAATGGAAACATTCATAATATGGAAATAGTAATAATCTAATAATATTGAATCATACTGAATAGCTCATAAATCATGATAACTGAATATAATCTGAAAGATACTTTATCTGAAAGCATCTAAATCATGATATTTAAATATATACTGAAAGCTACTTTATCTAAAAGTATCATAATTCATGAAAATGTGATAATCTGAGACATACATATGAACTAATATCATTCTAAATCATGAAAATACTTGCATGCTATGAGTTCGTGAAAATACCATTGAAAACATGAAATTATAATCAAAATCATGCAATTGAAGACTAATCATCAAGAATTAACCGAAATTCAATAAAAATCCATGAAAATTATAGAAACCTTAGGTTTGAAGAAATCATAACTTGAGAAATTTAGGTTTCTTTGGGACTCAATGGGTGAATGGGTACTCATTGGTGAAGTTCTCATATACATGAATAAAAATCCTAGCTTGAATTCATTCAATGGAGACTTAAAGCTTAGAACCAAAATTATTGCTTGAGAGAAGACTTGAGAAAAGAAACTTGATTTCAGAGAATTAAGAGACAAAAAGAGAGGCTAGGGTCACTTACGGTGCCACTCAAACCAATATTGAGGTTAATTTTGGTTATCCTTTAATGGATTTCTTGAGAATATGATTTTTATGTTTGACAACATTAGTTATGTTTTTAGAGATTTTGGCCAAAAATATTTCTAAACTATACCCCCAATTTAAATTACATCGTAATTTATCCTTCTTAATAAAAAACATTCCTCAAGTATTTAAAACTTAAAACAACTTTCATCCATTTTTTTAATAATGGAAAATGAAACTCGAGTGCCAAATATGAAAATCAGAATCTTGATCACGTCGACTATCAGATTGCCCCAAAAATTTGTTGTTCTAATTGCATTTTTATTTTGCAGAAGGTGAAGATGGTGTGAAATTAAGCTCCAACTTTGTTCAATTGATAAAGGAAAAGAAGAGCAGATTATGTCTCTTTGCAGGTTCACACCATCCTAACTTTATTTCTTTTCAGCAAAGAAGGGTCTCAGAGAATTTAAATTCTTTTTTTAGGTGAGCTTTTTCCAACGGGTGATGAAATTATGGAGAAAAGCTTTTACTGAGAATAGTATGAACTACACATGTTTTTATCTGAAATTCGTTAATTGTTTGAATTTTTTTAATAAAAGAATGAAAGTTGTGAAGTTTTAAATACTTGGGGGATATTTTATGTTAAGAAATTTAAGGATATAGTCTAAGTTAAGGGTATAGTTTAAAGAAAACTCCATGTTTTTTCACAAAGCATGTGTCAATTCTTATAAATTTGATAGAGACGGGCTTAAATGAGATGACATGAAAAATGAAAATTTACTAAATAGTTGATCGCCAGAGGCGGAGTTAGGTAGGGGTTCATGGGTTTAGGCGAACCCACTAGCTTTTCCGTAGACCTTGTATTTGTAAGAAGATTAAATAAATATATATGTATATTAACTTGTAAACCCCCTAACAAAATTAATTGACAACTTAGTGGTAAAAAAGGGCGGTGAAAATGTTTTTCACACTCGTGTTATGGGTTATTGAACCCCACTATCAATAAAAATTTCTCTTCTCCTTTTTAAAGAAAGCATGCTTTGCAATATTTATCTCTTCTTCTGTCCTAAAATATAGAACCCCCAAGCTCGTAACTTTTGGCTTCGCCTCTGTTGATCGCAAATGGAGGCTCATTTGTTGTTATTGAATATTGCAATTATTTTTGTTTTGTATATTTGGGTCAAATCAAATATTGGGGCGACAATTACAATATGGAGGAATCACCTCTCAAGTCCATACACAAATAAGCAAGGGACAAAAATGAACGAGTTATTAGAAGATGTCATGCTTTTGTGACAAGTTTACAAGAAACTTTGAGCGGGAGACCAGGGGCGAACTCGACTAATAGCGTAACTACAAATAATATCAAATCTGAAATACAGCGCACTTTACTCTGATATATCATACCATGTCTGATGCCTACCTCCCCCCAACATAACGAGAAAAGATTTACATGCCTACTATCGAGAAATGAGTCAGAGTAAATAGGGGACACTCCTTTATTACCAAGATACTAATAAAGAGAATGTAATTGACCTGCACTGCTGCTAACTTATCTTCCTAAACTATGAAGAAAAAAAATACACTTTTACATGCCACACCTAATGACCATTACTTTCAGTGTCCTCCAAAATCTATTAAAAGTCTCAGCGAAAGAAACAGCTAAAAGTAATTACAATAGGAAAACGATAAATCTAAAAACCGAACTCAGAAAGAAGACTGAGAACAACATCTTGCAATTACACGTCCAGCTGCGAGCTTTGCAACTCCGTAAGAAGAAGAAGCCTACTCGAGATATTTTCATACTGAGATAATATAACACATCAGAAACCTGCCTGAATTTGCCCAACTACCGTACTTTAAACTGTCGATGAATGTAAACAGTTATTCCAGTGTCTAGTCCCACCAAGTCCTCAATACTGAACTGCTCGTCATAATTCAAGAAGCATTTTCTGAAGAAGTAACCTCAATTTTGTTGGAGTCAGTATTGGCGTTTGCCTTCGACTTATCACCAGATTCATCCTTTTCCTTTGCAGTCATAAATCGACCTCCACACCCTCTAGCTCTTCTCAGGGCATGCAAATGCCGAGATTCATGCAAGTAGGGCTGCAAGATTATTTTGCACAGTAAGACCCCATGGTCTTGCAATTGGACATAATCGTAACTTTGACTCTACCTATTTACTAGGAAATAAAAGATATTGTTGATCAAGCTCAAGATGTTCCTGATATATCATGCTTCCAAACTCAAAGAAATTTCAAGAATCATACGATCTTATTTCTTCAGTCGCATTTCTCAACTTCTGGACACTTGTACAACTAAAAAATTAATACATGGACCATCAAAAGATTAGAGGCAGCAGGAACCACTTCTGACTACATTTCGGTGGCTAAAAAAGAAGAAGCACAAAAAGCAAAAAGTTAGAAGTGTTTAGAAAGTATACACAAGTTAGGCACAATTGCACTTGTCCCTAAGTTCAAGGACATTTAGTCCCTCCAATATCTAAGCAGCAGCATATTTAAAAAACACTTCAGGTACAATCCTAATATCAGGATTTGGCTTGATCAACAATATCTTTTATTTCCTATTAAATAGCTAAAAGTCAAAATTATACCTAAAAACTTTAGGTACAATTTAGCTCATAGCACATTAGACGTACAACTTCTTTTAATGCTACATATAAAGTTAACCAAAGAGATTAATTTCCGTCTGAAGATAATCAACGAGGACTAATGATAGATAACTCCTTTTGAGGCACCAAAAACATCCTGATTTTTAATACATCCAGCTGATACTGAATACCTCTTGTCTCTTAGATTGGAGTTTGGTCACGATTTCATCAACATACCGTTTTTAATTTTAACACCTTATGGTGCAGCAAAAACCTTGGTACAAAAAACCTAAGAATTTCATGTGCACCAAGAGAGTATTGAGGCATAAACTATCACTACACCTTAAACAGATGGAATAGAACTGCTTTTTGACAATTTCTCTACCGACGTTTTTATTCTCTGCTAGTTATTGTTGTGATACAGTACATTTTAAATAAAAAAATGTTGGGGTTTAACGTGTTACCGTTGTGTACTGACCTCAAAATAGAAGGACCCCAATGGAAATTCTACAGGTTGGTAAAACCGGTAGGCTAATGAACTGGAAAATATAAATCAGTCATTGAACCAATAAACTGCCAAATGTAGCAACTAGGTAAAATAATAGCAAAATACATTTTGTACAAAATACCTTCCTAGCTTTTAGAAGTTTATTTTCTGGTAGGCTAATGAACTGGGAAATATAAATCAGTCATTGAACCAATAAGCTATCAAATGTAGCAACTAGGTAGAATGATGGCAAAATGCATTTTGTACAAAATACCTTCCTAGCTTTTAGAAGTTTATTTTCTGATTCAGCTTTTGCACGAGATTGTCGACGCCTCAAGATGCCATGATACTGTTTTGGATTAACGAAAACAGGATCTTCCGCAACATCTGATGGCAGAGGAACACCAGCTTGTTGAATTCCCAACAACTGAAGTCGAACCTGACAAACCATGGATCAGTTAAGCTTATAAACTTTGTCAACACTTCACCAGATACCAAATGAAAATATAACTAATCAGAAAATCAATACCATTGACTGTGCTGGATAAGGTTGTGCAGGGTAAGGTTGTGCGTCATAGGGTGCAAAGATGCTCCTGTAGTAAGGATCTGGATAAGGGTAAGCTGTTTGCGCCTGAAATACATGAAAAATGACAGTAAATTCTTAGTCCCATTTTATATGAAAAAACTTAACCCTGATAATTGAGGAATTAGTCTAAAAATAGTAGTGGCAGATGAACATTCTAACTAATGGGTGACATTATGACACATTTGAACTGTTTGAAATTTTTGAAAACCTTTAAACTAATGGCCAAAATACTTGAAGAATAAAAAAATCACAAAGAGGGGAGAAGATTAGATACTTATTAATTTGATATAGTACGAAAAAAAATGTAAATTTGACCTCTAGACTTTACGTCCCTGCACTATTGGTTTCCTATGCTTCCCAGCAAAACTTATTTCAATCTGCATTTCACGATGAAGGTTGTGGAAAATTGCTTCCAGTTATGGCAGCCGGTGAAGAGTTCAGAGGACCACATGAATTAAAATAATATATGCAACGACACAATGTATATACATACTTTGTTTCTCTTTCTTCTCCATTTTTATGACCTAAATATAGAACATATGTTGTGCATGCACTGTATCAACTAAACAAAAGAAGATGAAGAAGGCACATAACAACTACTGCATGAAGATAATACTCCTAAACCAACATCAATACATTCACGTGCATCATTTTTTGAGTTCTTGTACCAGATTTAACAAGAACTCTAATACTGAACAAAGAGGGCAAGTGGGGTGGGGGAGCTGCATCCACTAGCAAGAATACCATTGCAACTGCATTTCCAAGTTGAGAAGGTATCAAGTAGGGCATGTCTGGTGGCACAGTCCCAGGAACGGACAATTCAGCTGCAGGGGATGAAGACTGGCTTTGCATCTCTGACTGCTTTTGTGGCTGTTCATTCTCGCAATTATCTGAAATTTATTTAACAAACACATGGAAATAGTATATTAGCCAGAGACGATACAAGTTCATGTATGATAGGCTAAAGAATAAAAGTTGATTTTCACGCAAGGAAGAAAAACTTCGATGACCAGAAACCTCTATCAACAATTGAAATCATGAGTTAGTTGATCAGTGAGGAGAGATAAAGTTGAGCTGATCTGCAGAAAAAGTAGTTTAGTTACTAGCATCGGGTACTACCATGAGCATGGATCCAAGCTTTGTAACCAATTGGTTAAACTTGAGCGTTGCCGTCTTGACCCCTTATCACAGATTTATTCTTTTCCTTTTCTGTTCATTTATACTCCTTTGATCAGGATGCAAGAACACTTCTCTCCTTTCCATTGACGTATTTTATATAGAGAAATGGACAGGAAGCTAATAATCTAAGGTATGGAAGAGATTGTTTTCTTGGAACCAAAATTCAATCTATTCATTGATGAGAAAAAAATAGGAAGAAGAAATAGATCAACCATCCATAAGTGCTTTTGGCTTTTTAGTTTTACAATGTTTGATAAACAAGCCCAAAGACAAGAAAAAATGTTCCTCTCTCTCAGTCTTCATATTGTATAATTATTTTAATTTATGTGAAGTATCTTCTGGTTCTTTTGACGTTGATAATTTCTTGTCAAAGAAATATTGTTTTGAAGTTGGTATGTTATTAAATGTTCAAAAATCATTGTTAAGGCTTCATTTCATCTTAATAATCCGGGAATTAAGGTATTACTACTCTGTAAACTCGCTTCTAATATCATTGTTTCTCCTTGTTTATTATGATTAGTATCTTTTGGGGCTACTATCGTTTTCATTGATCCACCAAAGATTTCCATGAACCAAGCCTTATGTGATGCAGGCTATTGATTATTCTAGACTACTTGTCTGTATTTAATTTGGCCCAGTTAAACTCTTCTAGTAGAGGAAATCAGTTGATGGGTTCGAAGAATTCGCAAGGAGTCTAGAGAGCTTCACTCATGAGCAGTCAAGAAATTAAAGACACATCCCATTCGTCCAAAGCCACGCTAACCATATCCAGCAAGTGATCAGAAGGGAGGTACTGAGAAGTAGAGGCTCCATACAAAAGAGAGGATCAACTGAAGCAACCTCTCTCCATATTAACAGAAATCAAAATACCTCAGGAAAGGAATCAGGTTGACCTTGTCAAGGAGCTGGAAAATTCATAGCACTTATATTAGCTCTCCAGCACTAGTGATTTGGAGTTCTCTCCAGTTGTGGAAACTAATTGAAGCATTGTTCAATCTCCATTGCAGCTTGTTAGATTGATGAATCATGTGCTTAGTTCTATTTTTCTTTAGTGCATTATTATTTCAGTCCTAGTTCATTTGTAACTCTGACCTTGTAGTTGTCACCATCATCCTAGTTCATTTAACAGAGAAAGCACTATCATCCTAGTTCATTTAAGGTAAATTATTTTATAGGACCTTTAGGTTGTCACTAGCATCCTAGTTCACTAAAGATCATCCTATGAACTAATTTACCTTTAAGTTTAACACTACTAAGCAACTACTTATTGTACTTCCCCCAAAACAGAAAAGACGAGTCAAACAATTCCTGCAACGTGTTTGTCTCCTTTATGACTTCATTCTAAGGGAGGAACCAAACTGAACTTTTCACTCTTTTGAAATAAATCTTTTACAATTAGTGAGACTATAAGATGTTCAATCATAAATCACATCTCAAATAAACTAAAGGCACACCAAGTGTTTCCATGAAGCAAAACAAAAGAAATGCGCAAAGTGATATAAAATCAGAGAACCAAAGAGGGAACAAGCTCAAATTTTGTCTATAGTTTTAGAATAAAGTAACGTGATATGATAAAGTGATGTTCTTGCAGGGAATTTTGTTCTTAGATGAAGGAAGGCCTGTTGGCGTCACTTGCTAATTAAAGACTTACCATATCAAAGTGCCATCCAGTTACAGTCCCAATTAGATTGATAGAATTAATCATGTTAACATGAAAAAAGGAACCAGTATAACAGACTTGAAAGCTACAACACTATTCAATATTTCAGGCAAATAATACAACAGAACAGCTGAAAGATCATGTATGGAGCAGCTTGTCACAAACTCCCCAAATCGAAAGACCTAATTATGCAAACTAACAAAAATTGGATCAGCAAATAACAACATAAGCTATAGTCCCTAATATTTATGCATGATCCAAACGAAACGCATACATACACAATTAAACCTCAGCTTTTAGATAACTGCAACCACAAGTAGAGTACATAAATGAACTTCCATCATGCAAAAGATAATTCAAATTGAACTATCCAAACAACAAATCAAATGAACGCAAAGCAAATATTCAGTTTATCCAACGAATCAACATAGGCAGACCTTCTATTATATTTCATACAGAAACAACAAAAAAAAAATTAAAAATCAAATAACCAAAGCTCAATTCCAGTTTTTCCATTCTGTTTTCAATTCTCTTGTCATTATTATGTATAATCACATGAGATTAGGGTTTATGATAGGAGAAATTTACCTTTCCTGGAAACTTCGCCGATAAAATGAATAGCGGTGCTCTTCTGGTGCTTCCTGTTTGAACACTCTCTTTCGTCTGCTTTATACGATGCCATACGAAATATTTATAATATAATAATATGTATCTCGTATGTTTTAATTTCCTCTATCTTTTGTAGGAGTACTAATTTTCTATACAAATTCTAATTTCGTATGGTGTCTTTATTATTACATCGATTTATTATAATTTTTTAAACACTAATTAAATATTTATAAGAATTATGAAAATGAAACATACAAAAGTTCTGAATAATATTTAAGATTAGAAGTTACAAGTATGATGAAAAGACATGAGTTATAAATAATTCAAATGTACAATTTTATTAGACATTAAATACATTAATAATTATGCATTGATTTTATTTGTAAAATAAATAAATGAAAATAAGGGGTGAAAATACAAAAAATAAATAAAAAAATATAATAATCGGTGATTGTATAAATATTATAAATACATTTCAAACAAAAAAGAATAGCGACGAAAATAGATTGTTACATTTGATTAATTTCATTTTATTACTTTCAAAATAATAAATTCATTATTTTGAGGTATATATTATCAAAATATGATGTATCCAAACACTTAAATACATGTGTGTACAATTGCATTGCACATATATATTTATACGTATCATGAACACGTACTAACCTTTTAGATACATAAAAAAAATTGATGGACTTTAATCAGATGGACCCAAATATACAAACGTATCATGAAGACATATTAATCTCTAATTGCATATGAACATGTAATGATCCGGTTGGTCATTTTCTAAAAGTTTCATAATTTACCATTTTGCCCCTCCTGATGTCGACCTCGAGTCGTTTATGATCGAGTTGAGAAAATTGGTCTCGAACTTTGAGTTTGAAGTTGAGAATTTGGTAAGATTTGAGTTTGAAAGGTTAATGTTGTTAAAAATAGGTTTTCAGTGTTTTTTGGAGTTTCGAGTGTCGGAATGAAATTCTGTCTATTCCATCAGTCCCAAAGGTGACTATGATCTGTGAGAGTTGTTAGTTTCTAATTCCGAGTCCTTTTGAGGTCTTAAGTTGTGAAATTGTAGAAATTTAGCCTTTGGATTGACTTTGGTCAATGTTTGCGGTTCGGATGCTCGGATCGAAATTTCGAGATTTCTATTGGATTTGGAGGATGATTTTAGGCCTAGGTGAGGTTTTGATTGAATTTTGAGAGGTCTTGAGCTTGTTTCAGCCTTTTTAGGCATTGAGTTAGTTTTTTATAGCTTTCAAATATGTCGTGTCAAGGAGACCTCATATCTGTGTTTCGACGATTTCATTAAATCCGGAACGTCGAGTTTGATCGATTTACATATATGGTTTGTGAGCACGGGGTTTCGAATGAATCCCGAGGGTCCTTTCGATGGTTTGAGTGTTGACTGATTTTTTGATATCTTTAATCTGGTGCACCTCGTGATCGCGATGGGTGGCTCGCTTTCGTAAGGTTCGCGATAGCGAGGTCTGGTTCACTTTCGCGAAGGGTCAACTTCCTTTGAACTTCACGATCGCGACCTTTGCGAAAGCGAATGTCTGTTCGCAAAAGCAAAGGCCGGATAATTTTTGGAGTTCGCTTTTACGAATCAGTGGTCGCTTTTGCAACATCAGAGGGGGGTTTTAACCTGCAAATTTTAGGGTTTAAGCCTTATTTTTCATTTTTGAGCTTTGAAAATCCTTGGAGGCGAGTTTGAAAGAATTTCTTGTGCTAAATCATTTGAGTAAGCTTTTGTGATGCTAAAATTTCATTTTCCTTTAATTATTTATGGATTTTAATATCAAAAATTGGGATTTTGATTGGTAAATGGCAAGGTTTTTCAAGAACTCAAGTTCTAAACTAAACTGGAGATTGTGAACTGATTTTGAGTCCTTTTTTGAAATGGTTTTCACCAATGAGTTCCTAAGGCCTTGAGCAATGTATTCAAGTGTTGATTTTCATATTCAAACCTTATTTTCGAAATTTAATTTTGAATTGATTGACTCATTCTTTAAAGAAATTGATGTGGGTATTGTTGTTTCCTGAATTTTTTTTTGAAATACTTATTGTTATAGATTGTGTTGCTTCGGACGTTGGTCGGGATGGAAAGACTCAACTCTTGGAGTAATTAATTGATTGCATTAAGGAAAGTGATCTCCTAAACCCTGTATTCTAGTAGAATTTGTATATTCCCTTCGTTGTTGTGTGTTGAGAGTAATAGGAATAGGTGAAGGGTTAATTGTTCACTTGGTAAATCTTAATAAATGAAAATGAGTTAAAATGAAAAGGCTATGTGATGATGATAATGATGTGAATTGCCTTGTTTTGACCCTTATTGATTAATTAGTGAAATGCTTGATAGCATGAATATGGACTTGAATTGCATGAATTGTTGTCTCATCCATGTGAAGTGATATTGCTTCTGTGCATTGATTGTTGAACAATGTGATGAGATATGTTATGGTTATAATGTCGAGGTCATTTTCGGCAAGTGTTATGATGCCTAGGTCATTTCCGACAAGTGTTATGATGTCGATGTCATTTTCGGCCAGTGTTATGATGCCGAAGTCATTTCCGATAAGTATTATGATCCCGAAGTCATTTTCGACAACTGTTATGAAGCCGAGGACATTTGCGGCAATTGTTATGAGGCCTAGGTCATTTCCGACAAGTGTTATGAGGCCAAGGTCATTTCTGACAAGTGTTATGATGTCGAGGTCATTTTCGGCAAGTGTTTGTGATAACGAGTTTATTTCCGACAAGTGTTTGTGATGCCGAATTTATTTTCGGCTAGTGAATTGATATAAAGATGATGGAAAATAGTTCTGGCTAGTGACATGACATCAAGGCGATGGAAAATGGTTCTGGTGAGAATTGATCATCGTGGTTTGATGCTTATGATTGACCTACTTGTAACTACGATTGATGTGCATGATACTTGTGAATAATCTACTTGATTCGTGTTGGTTGTTGATTTATGACTTTTGGACAGTGAATATTGAGCTTTGTGAACTGTGTATTGTAGAACTGTTGGTTGGCCTGATTTCTGTGCTGGCTGTAGTTTTAGAAGGTTTGGTTGGGATGAAAGGAGTATTCGATTTCTACCTAGATGCTTTGTTTATTAGGTTGCTTGTTGAGTACCGTGTTGTTGGTACTCACCCCTTGCTTCTACATTTATGTAGGTTCCAAGCCTGGTACTGTGTGATCGTCCTTCTTCTCCTACTTTTAAAGGCTTGTCAAAGGACTATTGAGAAGTAATTGCTTGTCATCCCGATGAGCCCTCTTTTCCTTTATATTATGCTTTATTCTATTTGAGAAATAAAGACTTTGAAATTGAGCAATTATTTCATTTTCGCACTTTTATATTAGAGGCTTGTACACGTGACAATCAGGTTTTGGGGTGTAAATAGAAAAAATAAGTTGTTCCCCTTTTATCTTGTTCTTGCTTAAGTTTCCACATTTCTTTCGCTTCGTTGGGTTGAGGTTGACTTGTCTTGGTGGGAATGGACAAGTGTCATCACGTCCATTTTTGGGTCGTGACAGTACATGGCCATAAACCTGCTAAAACAAATATACTTGATTTTCTAAGCTACAAATAATATTATGTGTGTGATATTTTCAATTTTAACACATGGAGCTATCGTTCAAATCTTTTAAGATACCAATAACTTCGTCAGAACTTTAAAGTACTTAATCTAATGGAGAGGTCAAATCTATTATAAGATAAGATACTCTGGTATGCATGATGTTATGAGAAATATACAAACTAGTGGGGGATTGTTGGATATTTTGTAATATATAGAGGTCTTAAATTGAACAGACGTATTTGTTCACAAAAGAACATGACTATTATGAAAAGTCATTTATTCGTGAAAGAACATAACTATTATGAAAAGTCATCTCTTAAATTTTATAAATATAAGGACTCTTTAGAAGTAGCCTAAGAAGATAAATTTGTAGGCATATACAAGGGTTGTGTTGTATCCTCAATCCTGAAGGGAATTACTTGTATTTTTTCCAAAATATATACGAGCAATATCTCTTTGCGAAAAGTGATTATTTATGCCTCAAAGTCATCTTCTTCTTCAATTTATATTTCCTATCTTTTGTAACACACATTAAATATTCATATTAAGTCAATAAATGGCTGACATATATTAATGTATATGCCTTCAACACTTAATTATGGATAATTAACATGCAACCTTAGCTTATCAAAATAGTATAATAAGTTTGCATGGTTTGATTTGAACACTCATATGGGTAGGTATTTACTCATGAACAACCGTAGGCGAAGGAGTTGGGAGTTGTGATGCACTTACTCTCACGCATGTATTTCTTAATTTATATGGATCATTTTTGTAAAGGGTAATGCTAAATGACCAGAAAATTTAGCCAGAAATTTAAAAAGTCTATAATATCTTTTTTATTTTAAAATAAATTGATCTTTTTTCCATTTTTTAATTAAAATGTATTAAAGTTAAAAGGGTAAAAATGTTCAAAAAGATAAAATAACATAGGTAAAATACTATTCTGATCAAATTCTGGCCAAATTAACTGACTTGTTTTATTTGTCCAGACATAATGGAGTTTTAGCCAAAAGTTATAAACTTTTTTTTATATAATTTTGCTAAAAAATTTAATGGAGTTTCGCCAACGCCAATTTTATTATAGACTTGGCTCGAAAATATACAATGTTGGAATAAATTTTTTTTTGTATAAATGAATAATGAAGATATACACATTTGTACTCTACTGTTATTTTGGCTAAAATATTTCATTTGGTCCTAATAGAGTTTTTGTCAAGTCTTTTTTTATATAGATTTGACTTGAATAAATACGCCATTAGAAGTATTCTTCATATCTAAAGAATAAATAAAAAGAAATACACACTTGTACTTCACTATTTTGGCTAAAGCTTTTATCCAAATCAAAATGATGGAATTCTTGTCAAGTCTTTTTGAAATAAATAAATTGTTCTACCAACCAAAGAATTTTTTTTTAAAATGAGGTAATTATGCTTGGTATATTAAGAAGTGAGAAAAAAAATACACAGTTTAACCAAACAAATCATTAGGATCATGTGCAATTAACGATTCAAAAATAAACCACCTAAAAGTTAGATTTTCAATTTTTCTTCACGAACATTCATTTAAAAGAGTGTATATATGGTGTTGGTGTATATGCATTTAATATTAAAATAAAATATTAAGTGCATAAGTTAGTTGGTATATAAATTGTGGCAGAAGATTACTATTGGTTCTTATAACCTATATGGCCATTAGTTCTTGTAACTCTCATGATCATATGATCATTAGTTTCTTGTAACTCATGTAACATCTATCACATTTATCCACCCACATTACTACCTCTCATTCTACCTATTATTATATGGAAGACTTCACCTATAAATAGTGGTGTTTCTTCCTTTATAAAGTATCTCAAAAAGATGAGAAGTGTGAAATAATATTGTAGTGTATAGTAGTGAAAGAGTGAGTTGAGACATAGAAAAATATTCTAAGTCTTCAACTATATTCACTATATACAAAAGAGAGTATTTATATATGTTGAAGGAAGGTGTTCTTATGTGGAGCTTTGGACTCTTCAACTAATCCGGAGTTGTTTGAGTTGTACGACGTTGTTGGACTGTTGTATCCTGGAGGGGACAAGTCAAAGTGATACTGCTGGATCGGTGTAGATTATGCCGCAGTGGGCTTGAATCCGTGCCTCAGCCTAAAGATTTATTTATACATTTTTGTTCATTTTATTTCAACTTTGTAACACCCCGACTTTTCGAAACTCTAATTTAACTCGTACCTTTTTGAAAAAACAAAGAGGGTGAGTAATGAATTAAGAATGATGTCGTATGTCATATTTTAAGTTTTCAAGGGCTGTATCTCAAGTTTTTAAGTTTGTAAGTTGCAAAATAAAAGTTGGCGAAAGTTATCGTAAGTTCCTTTTAAAATATTTCTCTGAAATTTAGGTCATATGTCTCGGAGGTTTTCTCCCAATCTATAAAGAGTTATGGGGCCTACAACCCAGAAAATCGAAGGTCTACGAGTCTAGTTTCTAACTCATCGAACCGTTTGTTCATACGACTTCAGAATAGAGAGATATTCACGTTTTCGTGAGACTGCACAAGCAGGCACGTGAGGTGGGTCCCCTAGGTCGGTGGAACTCTTTATATATCTTCTTCTTCGAATTTTCTTCATTTTTTTCAGAAAATAACCAGAAAATTTAGAAAACCCACTTCTAGGATCAACCAAATTATATATTTTCTCGACTTAAGTCCTTGACGAAAGTTGTTCTACGCGTTGAACTCGTCATCATGGTATAATTTATTTTATCAATTTCATAGCATATCATACTTTGGTGTTGGGACA